>PVKE010018834.1:0-29092 GCA_004027555.1 Craseonycteris thonglongyai
CTCATCTCTTTGTTGGACAGGCAGGGATCCTTCTCTCTCGCGCATCCACATGAAACAACGCTCCTTTCCGCCATGTGGCTGCCGACATGGTGGTATTTTTTCATTTTTATGTTTTGATGAATATGTTGGGAAAACCCGCGAAGCACTGAAGCTGCAAACCATGAAGCGCGAAGTGGCGAGGGAACACTGTACTCTCGTTCTGTAACATAAACCTGTTTCTTCAGGTACAGGTTTTTCTCCTTTTGGAGAAACTGTGGCCAACGGCTTCCTCCAAAACCATCTGAGATGTCTACCGGAAATTCAGCCCAGATCCTATAAATTGGGGGCTTCCCTGACAGGAGAGAAAGCAACCAACATGTAATGGCTCATTTTATCAGAAATATTGAAGTGCCTCAATTTATCAGAAACAATGAACCAGGACCCAAAACTCATCTGTCTCTCAGGGCTTCCTGGCAATGATCTCCCCCAGCAGTCTGAGGGCTAGAAAAGTAATCTTAGTTAATAAGTCTTACATTTTGGGGAGAAGAAAACTTCGAAAAAGCTAAACGTTTTAGATTTTGTTTACTTTATCCCAACCTTTGTTGATAGGTTTTTAGTGGCAGTGATAACTAATTTAAGACTTTCTTGACAAATGCCCAATAGTACGCTTAAATAGTGTTTCCTTTGGCTTCTTTCAAGGTAAGCTCCTGCCCACAGGTTCAGTACTGGTTTCTTTAAACTACCGTAAATACGTACTGACTTCACTCCAAGATGGTCATTGTTCATTTTTACCTAAGCATACCTGAGCAACTGGATTTTTTCAGTTTGAGTTATAGAGTGAAAGACAAATACAAGCTAATTTTATTGAATAATTTCCATGAAGAAACAAATCATATCAAAACAATTCCCTTTGTAGACCTTCAATTAAACTATGCTGTGTCATGCACAAAATACTCATCATAATCAGGAATAGAAAGGTATTGTTTTAAACCTACTATGTACAAATCATCTAATTTTTCAAGGTTAATGAGTGTAATTTACCCATCTTTGGTAACTAAAGGGGTTATATATGATGAACAAAACTTAAGAGTTCATCCATTTCATTTCTGTTGTCGATTCATGCACATTTGTTTGGCTTTTATATTCATGTAATTGATTTGTATAATTTTGTCCAAAGCAGATGGGCAACTGCTCATGACCACTTGCAAACCATTTAGATTATTATTGTACTGATGTTTATTCAAGGACAAATGGAGAGAACATAAAAGGTGTGATGTTCAACTTAGCATAACAATATCATGAAAAATCTATTTGGTCTCAGCAGTAAAATAGATTCTCTACCAATCAGTTGCATAAGTGCAAGTGAAATGCTTCTGTCCATGTGGCTGGACTAGCTACCCAAATTAATTATGGCACAGTTTTCTAGTTTCACAATATATTGCAAACTCTCTAAGAGCGTAATAAAAGAACAGTCATCTCGAATACTACTTGATGTTAAATTTCACATTAAAAATTTACACATCTCATCACACTTTTAAACCAGAGGATAAAAAATAATTATCATCTCTTAAAAATAAGTAAAGAGATATATGTTTGAGAATTCAAAGAGATATAGACTACTCCAGTAGTTCACAGACAGTGCTGATCCTAATTTTTTTCAATGAGTAGATTTTTTTTTTCTACTTTGGTAATATAATATGGTAAACCTTACACCTTTATAGTTTTGCTTTAAATTTTAATTAGTCCCACTGAAATAATACAATGTCTATACAGAACCTTTAAGCTTTCTTTTTTGGAAATTTACTATATAAATTAATATTTTTTTATGTTTTGACATTTTTCTAGGTTTGATATTTGGATAAATCTAAACAAGTTTAAGGGCCAGTGTTTATTAGGCAAATAGCAAGACTTTTTTTTTTTTTTTTTTTTTATGCCACCAGAAGCTAATTAAAGCTATTTCCCTAAAATCTAGATCAGTTAAAAATGCTTTGGAAGGACTGGAGGGTGTTCTAATTTTTCTCCTCAAGTGCTTATAGTGGTCAACTCAGTGTACAATACAGACCAAAGATGTCAAGAAGCTACTTAAGACGTGTGCAGAAGAAGGCCAAGCTTGGAAATGTATACACGTATACCTAAGTGATTGAGAAGAAAAGCAAATTATCTCCAATCTTCTGCTAAAGCTCACTGTGGCTGATATCTCACCAATACCATTTTCTTCCTCTGGGTATAAGGGAAGGCTACATTTCTCAGACTCCTTTGCAGTTAGACAGAAACCATGCTACTGAAGTTAGAATTTGGATGGAAGTGTTATAAGTCAGGGCTGTAATATAAGCCAGGGGTGTCCAAACTTTTGGTTTCCCTGGGCAACACTGGAAGAAGAAGAATTGTCTTGGGTCAAACATAGAAGATACTAACACTAATGATAGCTGACGAGCTACAAAAAACAAAATTCCTCAAAATAAAAATCTCATAATGTTTTAAGAAAGTTTAGGAATTTGTGTTGGGCCTCATTCAAAGCCGTCCTGGGCCGCATGCAGCCCACAGGCCACGGGTTGAACAAGCTTGATATAGTCATCTGTCTTGGCCTCCCTCATCTCTTTTTACCAGATTTTCTTTGCAGGTTGGTCCAAATTTACATGGGGAAACTGAGGTCTACTTTAGAAGTGAGATAGAAATTTAGATGACTAGACCAAATTTCTCTAAACCAGAAGGCTTTGGAATCCTTGAAGAATGAAAGTTGTTTAGGCCAGCCCAACTAAAGCTATGAGCATCGCCATAAGCTCTACTTTTTTAAAGACTGGATGTCTTGGAAACTAAAAGTTCCTCTCATAGGACACACATTAGTGAGTATAAAGAATTAAGGTACAACAATATAGAGAGGTTTTTAAAAACTCAACCACAGGGGAAGCCAGGATGGCTCAATGGGTTAAGTGCTCACTTTGCAGCCCCAGAGACTGAGAATAGAATCCCGGCCCCGGCCCGTGTGGACCCATATGCTGAACTGGGGAGTGCCTCCAGTTCGGTTCTCACTGGGGAGAGACCCCGGCCCAGTTCCTGCCCTGTGCAGCCCCACACCCACATGTGGAATGAAACTATGTGGAAAAACCAATGATGTGCAACTATGGAGACTGTTCTGGGCCCTCCCCCTTCTCTGTCTCTGTCTCTGTATCTCTCCCTCTCTCCGTCAAAAACAATTTAAAAAAAACAAAAAATAAACTCAACCACATGTAATGCGATTCTCTTTGTTGATTGTGCAGAGAAGTCAGAATTCCAATGCTTCAGGGTCACCGTTCTGAATATCAGTGTTCCTTGAACAGTATGAAAGGTAAGGGTGATGCCGAAGGTAGGATGACTCGGATGAATCTGGAAAAGCCCATGACATTCCCTAGGTTGTATTTTTAAATAAAACCCTAAAATACAAGATTTTTATTGTTTTATTTCTTTGTGTGACACTACCCAGATGAAAACACTTTAGTTAACTTTCCTATTTATTTATTTATTGCAGATGAATGGAAATTATATATATATATATAAATGCAATTTATTCATAGCTTAGGATATACATTTATGTCCTTCTCACAAGCACCTACCACTAGCCCCAATCACTTAGTGAAGGATTATTTAGCTTTACAGAAATATAAACAATGGCATGCTTTGTACATATTAATATTTAAAACCTCAGTTTAAAAGGCTACATATTCTTAAATGAAGGCTGAAACTATACAACTTACTCTAAGGTGAATTTTAAGTATTGCAGTTAGGCATAAAAGATTACTTTCTTATTTTCTTTTTTTATTCACTTGAGTGTTTATAAATTCAAATCCTTTGTAATGTTTTTCTTCTTGTATTTAATGTAGCCTGATCTTTTACTTAGAAAAATATATTAACATATTTATTAATTTTCTGAAAAGTTCTTTAACAGCTTTACCTTATAAAATGCTAACACCACAGTATAACGGTAACTCTACAATGAAATTATATATTTTTTTGTAATTCTTCTCTCTTAAGTGAATAATTATTGGTTAAACAATAGTTTCTTCCTAAGAAGGCTTTTGAATGGTATGGTCCATAATGCCACCTTATAACCTCAGAGTGAATGAGCTTGTCACTAGGACATGTAATCCTCCAGGCAAAGAAGAAAATATGTTAAGACATAATTAAATACTTACTTTTGGAGGAAAATATAGGATAAGAAACTTCATCTTTTGTCAAACACACTTTTGTTAACCCAGACTTTGCCAGATTTGCAGCTTGTCAAAACTGGTCTTTTCCTTAGCTATTTAAGTGCCAAGAATGCACACTCATTGTTCACAACTAGTTTCCACTTGCATATGACAAAACAGCTAGTTGGAGAGTCAGCCTTGGTCAGTGTCTATTTAGGGCAAAATGTCAAAAAAGAATGTCCTGCATTTGGGGCTCAACAATAATGAACATGGCTAAATCTGAAAATTAACAAAAGAAAGTGAACAGCTTTTTAAATTCTGAAGAACATTAGATTCTGGTGTCCTTTTTGTTCTGATTGTTGTGGCTTAACATTCTGAAAAGACCACCTGTTGGGCAACAATTTTGTGATTGTATTAAATGCAGTGATTGCATAAAAGAACACTTTCCAAAATAACCTGACATTATTATTCACTTATTTTATAGTAAATCTGCATTCAAAACCTGTATTGAAATATGAGGCTTTTCTCCTGCGTAAAATTTAAAGCTGTAAGTTTGATGTAAATGCATACTCAACTGCAAATGCATGATTTTATGGTCAAATGCATTATACTTAAAAGTGAGTTCGAGGAAACCTTTGATATGGCAATTAGAGAATATGTTGAATGAAGTGAAACAGTCAAAAGTGGCATAGTAGACAGGGAATCCCCGAGGAAATGATACAAAATGATAGCATATAATTAGACTGACACAGAGACAAAATGTAGTAAGAGAAAATGACTGTTGCCTATTAAAAGAATATGATATGCTCAGCAATTCTGAAAGCATATTTTACTGGAACAATACCTCTGAATTCATGAATAAAAGAAATGTCGTGTCCCAAACTCACAGGCTTTGCAATTCACTTATGCAAAATATCCCTCTTAAATGACAGTGGAAATTAAAATATTAGTAAGTCCAACTGATAAAAATGAAAGTTTATGTTATGACAATAACTAAGAAAATATTGGAAAAGAATACTAAAATAAAAAGAAAAACATTCCCTAAGATAAATAGATAATTTGCCATAACTATTTTCTACTAAGTTTTTAAAATACACATTTTGATATTAAATATATCATCTATCAAAAGATCATCTATGGTACATGAAGGAATATTTTGGATGTATGACTCTATTTTTGGCTTTGTGACTACTTTAGAATAATAGCATGGTGAAGATCAGTTCTGTATTCCATGATTTTTAGGGGTATATGAGCCTAATACATTTTCCGAATTTGGAAAACAGATTTCAAGAATTTAAAAATATTATATCACTTTCTAAGATGTCCTAGAAATTTTATATTTCAGTTTAATTCTGGTTATAGTCTTTTCCCCAAAATGATTTGTTTTATTTCTTTCAAGTTTGCTCTACTTAATGACTAAAATAAGTTGGATGAAATGAATGATTATATTGTAACAGAAATAACACTCCTTTGTCACAAAGCTACATCCAAAAAGTTATTTCTTAAGTTTTTAAAAGTTTCCATATACTTATGGCTTTACTTCTAGGAGTATTTTTAAAAGTAAAGCTTTATTTCTATGTTATATTAAAAATGAACTTTTCCTTGGAAAAGAAAGAATAAAAGCCTATTACCAACGTAGAAAAGGCCACCAAAATAATTTTCAAGTTGACTAAGTAGGTAAAAAATGTCATAGTTGATCAAGGCAAAATATATTGCCAATCCCAGGTTTCCAAAAATATTATTTTTTCCTTATGTTTCAGAGTATTATATTGAAAAATATAACATCAAAATATAAACTTGTGGAAGAATACAGCAAAAAGCAAATATTTACAAAGAGGGATGGCATTATAAAATAAATCTTTTTTATAGATTTGGGTTTTCATGTTGAGAAAGTATATAAGCACCCAAATGTCATAGCCATGTATGTGTCTGGGAAAAGAGCTTAAGACACTTACATTATCTGGAAATTTATCATTTTAGTTCATCTCTCATAAGCTTAGCTTCATAAAGATATTTTTCCTGACATAAATGCCACTCTTCTATAAGAAAAACCTTATGACAATTTAACAAAGGACATCATGTCATGTCACATCATATACAATCTAGTGTTAGAGACCATTGGAAGTCAGTGACTTAGCAAGTTAATACAATCTAATTTAATCTAAAGCTGTTTGTAGAGCTGTTCTACTCAGGCTAAAATATACTTTACTCTACTTAGGAAATTAACATCTTACAAACACTTTCAAAACAAAGAAAAAATGATATAGCATATAATAAATTAATAGAAGAGTTTTCTGTTCGCTAAAAAAGGCTTGAATCCCTGAATCCAGTTAGATAGAATCATGAGTAGAAACTTGAGTTCATGTGTTAAAAAAAAAAAAAGAAAAATAGGTTAGGCTTGAAAAAGAAAAAAAAAGAGAGAGAGAAGTGTGTCTTTACAAGAGTCACAGTATACCTGGAACTACAGGGTCAATCAGAGGTAAGGAGGCGGTAAAGGGAAAAGAGAGATGAAGGAAATAAGAGAAACCGAGCCCATGAAAGAAAGAATTCAATGGAAGGTATTGTTGGTTACAACTAGGTGTCAGAAACAAAGCTAGAAAAATGGGAACTGCTTCAACATTGGAAGGGAGATTAAAAAAAAAAAATGTATACCGCATAGTAAAGAGAAAAAGAAAATAAGAATAAAAAAGGCTTTCAGGCATTCCACAGAGTGTATCTGTGAAAAAAAAATAAAGCAAGCAAGAAAGAAAAGAAACAGTGAAATTGAAATTTTCTCCAAAGGTATCTCATCCAGAGGGCTTCATTGTGCCTTCCCTTTCACGTCAAGAATTTAATTTTGCATTCCCTTTGTCTGTCTTGAGGCACATTTCTAGTTTATTCCATGGATTTCTTTCTTTAAAAGTCCTCCTTGTTGGCTAAAAGAAAGGAATAAGAATCAGATCTTTGCCTGCTCTCTTTTGTCCCAAGGTTAGGAAAGCCAGGAACATCTTATTCATCAACATTTGGGGATTTGCTCATTTTCTCTACTGTAACTGTAGCAGCCCCCATTTTCATTGTCGTTAAGAAATTCTCCTTATGATGCTAATACTAACAGACTCTGTGCTACAAATTTACCATTAATCCATAAAACTTCTATAGGTTCATGAAATGGAATATAATACGCTGAAGTACTCTTTTCAACCCCAGGGTTGTGGTTCTAACCTGAGGACACATTTTATTTCTGGTCCTTTGGGGTCTGTCCAGGCTGCTGGGATGGGGGTGGGGGTCCCAACAACCATCATGAGGTGTGATTTATGTGGGCTATTCCAAACCTTTGAGTAAACTCAAATTCCAGATTCGATCAGGAAGGAACTAACTCGTTTCCTGACTCTTGCTGTTTTGGCCCAGAGCCACGTAAGGTTACCAAATTCTGTCTGAAATGTGCAGCGTGGGGTTAATTCTGACCTGAGCTAACCTGCAATCAGGAAGGACACCTGCCCAGTCACCTCCCTAAGCACCTGGGAGCAGGACTGGGACCCAGGCCCCTGTGTCAGGTCACCAGCTGATTCTCGTAGTACCTGGGCAAGGAACTTCCGTTTCTCTCTCTATAAATGCAAGGGTATCAGTGTTTTCTCACTCCACAGGCATACCACAGCTATAAAGACCCACTCTCTTCCACTGAACAACAGTACGCGATATTTGCTGAGTCCCCACGGAACGAAGACGCTACCATTCAGGTGACGATGCAAGGCCCCATGTATCGTGTCTCGTGCTTATACCCACCCCCCACACAGAACCTCGGGCCGCGGTCCTCCTGAGCTTCTCTCTGGTGCCCATGGCAACCCCATCTATTAAAGCTGAAATGTTACTGCAGGATTTAAAAAATTTTTTTTCTGGAACCTTTTTGAAACGAACTGTTGATGCTGCAGTTTTTGCACATCTTTCAACTAGTGTAGAATTCACAGCCGGAACTTACCAGACTGAATCCAATTAGGTTCACTAAGATACACTGCCTAAAAGCTGACTTATGCATTCTTACTGATTAAACCTGCCATTTAACAAAAGCTTTTTGCATTTCAAAATTCATTTTCCTCCTTTCACTATTTTCTCTTAATTGCTACAGTAGAAAACTACTTTTGGGAGCAAACTCTTGGAAACCCTTACTTTAGATTTACATGAAAACTTACACACACCTGTGTGTGTGTGCATGCAATACTTGAAGAACGGTGCTTTTAAATGCTTATACATATTCTATATCTAGAAAGTTGTATGTAGTTACTTTTTAATTTACTATTTCTCTGAGCTATCATACTCATATTTACTGGATTGGTATTACTTAGGGATAGAAGATTTAAAAGCCCCCTTGCACTAACATGTTTTATAAATTACTTATTGCTTATTTACAGATCTTTATAGTTAGTGTTTGGGAAAAAAATGGCACAATCAGTTTCGGCACAATCAGTTTCTGCAAAGAAATTTGCTAGTGTCCAGGTAACATTTGAAAAATTGATAACATTTCCTGCTTTAACTTCTTTCCTTCCTGTAGCACCCTGATTTAGGATTCTCTCACTTCCACTGTACAGTGTATATTTACTCAGTTTAACCATTCTTGCTTCTAATACAAAATTTTTAAAACTTTTAAAAACTCTATTGTGGGGTCAAATATATGATAATAGAAGTAAACTAGACTTTGAGTGGTGAGCATGCAACAGAGTATACAGATGTCTAATTATAATGTACCCCTGAAATATATATAATGTTAACTATCATCCCAGTAAATTTAATTAAAAATAAAAACACTGTTTAAATATTGTATCTATTTACTATGTCTGTCTTTAAGAGATTAAAAACCCAAATGCTCTTTCATTTGTATATCACCTGTTATTTTAACATTTTTCATAAACTGCAATAGAATGCCAAAGTAATTAGAAGAGCCAGAACCTATCCTGGAATCACCCTCCACTGAAATACAGCAACTTCTTACATAAAAAGTAACAGTTGAGAGTAAGCATAGCACCATTGACATTGTACACCAGGGTAAGGCAGAAAATAAATGGAAAGACTTTCTCTCCCTGAATTGGCAGAAGGGCATGTTTAAAAGCTGGAATGTAACGACTCCATGTGGGATGTGAACCAAAAACTCAGAGTTAAATCTTGCCTTCTAATAAAAGATGGATAAGGCCACTATCAAAGAGAGGCTAATGAGTGCCAGGCTAGGTCATGTTGTTGGGCTGGAGAGAAAGGCTGCCTCCTATAGCATCAGTGAGGGTACCAACCGCTGGCTAATTCCACTCTCCTCTGCGCAGACCCAAGCTGAAGAAGCTACCAGGGATGCAGGCGAGAACTGGTGGCTGCAGCAGTTGTAGGGAAGTGGTTAGTCAGTCACTCCCTCCGAAGAGGAGCTTCCTGGCTACTTTTGGAAAGGACTGGCTCAAGCAGAAAGAAGTGAAACCTGACAGGTTTGCTAAGCAAGGGCCAGCTTGTTACAGTCAGAGGTGGTCTTTTCCTGTGAAGTGCTCTATTAATTATCCATGTGGGCAGGAATTGTTTCTCTTGAGCAGTTACTGATACAGATATTCACACAGTTAATGAAACTCCATCTGTATAGGGGCTTGCAAGAGGGAATGCAGGCTGAATTCATTAGCTTCAGATGTGAGGCTTTTTCTTCTGCTTTTAAAGCAAGGAGAAAACCCACTGTCCAAACAGCATTTGTAAAGTTCTGAAAAGACTCTGCTATTGGAAATGGGGAGTGAAAAACAAAGAATAAATGCTTTTGAGCAAACCCTACTTTCTTTAAAATGAAAAACAATGGTAAAGGTTTCCATATGTAATTAAAATCTCATTCTGAAGTTACCATTGCTGCTGGCTTCCAAAGAACTCAATTAGCAGGAAACTGCAAAGAATACGGTATTTTCTTTGAGATGCTTTAAGAAATGCTCCTAAGTAGACAATAGGTTGGATAGTAGCTTTTACCTCCAAATGATAAGCAATTATGGTTCATTCCAGGGTAGAAGAAAGGGAGGTAAGGCTAAGAAAAATAGGTTTATAATACTGAAATTAGATTTTCTAGTGTGCATATTTATCATTAGAACCTATGCGGAAATTGAGATGAAAAATGATACATTTGTACAAAGTCTAACTTTACTTAACTAAGAAAATTACCTTATTTCTTTAAAAATAAACTACAGCCCCTCCCTTACCCATTTAGAATATTTCACTCACTCTTACACACACCTAACCAAAGTCTCCTTTCTCAGACAGAGGTTTTCTTACAATTGAAGACTCAATACACAGTCCTGCTGCTGATCATCTCACCACCCGCCTTGTTGGTTTCCCAGGAGGCCTCAATAGTATGTTTTAATTTCTGAGTGCTGAGTAAGGCCCACATAGGTGTGTAGAGATGATAGAGATCAGAAGAGACGACTTAGATCGCCCTGCACATTAGTGAAGTTGACAACCAAGCCAGGCTGGGTGGGTAATTTGATGGAGCACTGCTTCAGGTGCCCGGCTCTTTGAGTTGCTGAAAACTCAAAACTCTTAGAATTCAGTTTCTGAAACAGCCCAATGCACACCCAGGGCACCCAACCGAGGAAGGCTCGCCTATCCTGAAGAAAGGGACCACCATCCATCGCCACCTGGGGAAAGCCACAGCAGTGCATGCAAGCTATTAGAGCTCATGAGAAAACGTAGGGACACCTGGGATGCAAAGACATTAAATTACAAATAAATAAATACCAGCAAACTACCTGTTAGTCTACCTGTGAGGACTTAGGAAGGCCCAATAACACCTTCATTTCTGGACTCTCCCTTTGATCACAGAAACAGACGCTGGGAATTTTTTTTTGATCCTTAATGGAGATCTTGAACCGCACAGCCGCCGTGTCAGACCTCAGATGGTTAACATTCACTTCTTGCTGTTTTATTGCATATGACTGTGCGCGCCTGAGCAGCGGGAGCAGATTCGGGCAATTACAATCAAGTCAGGGCACGCCGCCGCCGCGGAGCAACGCGCGCATGATGAGGATACTGATGAGGCACTTAGCGAAAACCCCACATCATCCGCACTCATCAGCCACAACATGTCACCCCAAATGAGGCATCAGCTGCCTTCAAAAGGCTCATTGCACAGTGTTTACCGCTTCCCTCGGACCCACTTCTGATTTTACGGTCAGAGCTGGGTTCAAACAGCAGCTGTCTGGCAAAGACAGGTCTGCGGCTTCTAGCAGCCTCCCCCAGAGTCCCCCCGGCTTTGTCTGGGGAGCTTTGGGGCACAGGGCCTGGCAAGGCAGAGGGGACACGGGAAGGCAGAGAAGTGTCCAGTTCTGTTTCTCTCCAAGAGGAACCCCTTTCCCAGAAGGGGCCCTTGATTAATTTCAAGCACTAGCACACAGTAGTGGTAAGGGGGGCGGGTGGGGGGGGCTTCCACAGTTCTCCTTAAAATAGTAACAGGGTGGGTGGGACCTCTCAGGCACACAGAAGTCCTAGAGAGGTCGATCCCTTTGGAAAAGACAGGTCCAGCCAGGAGAGCCATTCAAGTGGTAATTTTTAATTCTTTCATCATCCACTTATTCCTGGGTGGTTGGCATTCATTAGCAATTTATAGGAGGCCTTCATTTCAAAAACCATTTTTCTGCCATAGAAAGAAGTAGATCCATATATTCTCTGTTTTTATTCCTTAAAAGTATTCTTTGTTGCTTTGAGTTACTGCAACTTGCAGCTAAATGCTTGGGGGAACTCTATTTGTTTACAATGAAAAAAAAGAAAGAAAGAAATAGAAAAATCATTGTCATCTGTTTTTCAAAAGATGTCATTCCAGATAGGGCAAGGGCTTTGGCGTGGTACTTTTTTGCATGTTGATTTGCGGTTGGGTTGATCAATGCCATTTATTTTAAAGGTAAGTGCTCTTAAGTTTGTAAAACTCATCCTACAGTAAACAGTATTAGTTAGATCTAGACCAATTAAACCAATACCAATAAAAGCCATGTAGACTTTCAATCTTTCAATCTTTTGGAGACTTTTCAGCTCCTACTCACCCTACTGAGTGGTATCTCAACCATGCAAAGTATCAGAGTGGAAATGAATGGTAAGCTCACGGCATGGACCCTGGCATGAGGCAGGTAGGAAATAAAGGTGGGCTTCCTATTCCCCCTGCCTGCCCCCTCCCCCCAAACAATCTGTTCTGGAGATGGTGCTGTTTGTAAACATTGTTCAGCAGTGGGTTTGGGGGAGATTGGATGGGCTCAGAGAGACGGTGTGGGATGGGGCAGGCCACCAGACAGAGCCACAAATGCTGACAAAGGTCCAGAATCCTGGGACCTTGAAACAACCCAAATATACCTGACACAGGACTAAAGTGCTCCTTTGCATATTAGGTCCCGTGTGTCAGAAACTCTTCTTTTCAGTGTAATCACACCACTATTACTTTATTTTCTCTGTTTTTATGTGAGTCTAAAGCAGTTGGCATTAGACTTTAAAGGTTTATTTTCATTGTTTTTTGACAGAGAGACAGACAGACAGAGAGAAGGGGGAGGGCCCAGAGCAGTCTCTGTAGTTGACGGCATTAGTTTTCCATATAGTTTCACTCCACAGGTGGGCGCAGGGCTGTGCAGGGCTTCGCAGGGCCGGGAGCCTCCCGCATAGGCCCAGTGAGAACTGAACTGGGGGCACACCCCAGTTCAGCATATGGGTCCGTATGGGCCACAGCTGGGATTTGATCCTCAGGCTCCAAGGCTGCAAAGCCAGTGCTTAACCCATTGAGCCATCCCAGCTTCCCCAGCATCAGGCTTTTAATGGCATTTTAACATCTCTGTAAAAAGTGGGGAACCAAACCAAATATGATGATAAACATCTGGGACTAAAGAACTTTGATAACTATGAGAAATTTATGTTTTCCATTAAGTCGTTTTACTCACTCTTCGATGTTAACTTAGAGAGTTTTGAGAAATTTCATGAAAGAGGCTCCTTGACCTTCATTCTGTCTCGTGCTGGTTTTCTTTCCTTCTAGACCCCTTTTCCCTCTAAACCTTCTACAAGTCCCCTACCTGATATTCTAGGTTGACTCTTTCTACACAAACTTTTTTTTTTTAAGTTTTTATTTATTTATTTTATTAATTTTTTGACAGAGAGAGAGAGATACAGAGACAGAGACAGAGACAGAGAGAGAACTGAACTGGGGGAGCTCCCCAGTTCAGCACATGGTTCCACACAGGCCAGGGCCGGGATTCAATCCTCGGTCCCCGGTGCTGCAAAGTGAGCGCTTAACCCACAGAGCCATCCCGGCTTCCCCAAACTTTTTTATTTATAGTTTCTGAATGTCTTTCCTAAATTTAAATGCACAGGTGTGTACTGCGTACTTGAATTCAAGGGGAAACCCTATGACATGGTCTCGGATGGTGAGCACAGAGCTCAGAGCACTACAGGGCTTTATTAGCTTCAGAGGAGCCAAGGTGAAAGGAGACAAACAGGAACTTATGTTTCTCTTCATCATCTTAGTCCTCTTAGGCTCCAGTAGGAAAGAGAAGGCTTAATGGCCATTATAATATAATAAACATATAATAATATAATGTTTATTATATTATAGTAAGTGAATACTAAAGAGAATGTGAATTATTATATGACTGCAAAAGAGGAAATGAGTGGGCATCATGGGAGAGTAGAAAATTTTGGAAGGTTAAATTAAAAATTAACTCAAGAATCTCAGATTTATCTTGGTCTTCCCAAATTCTGCCTATGACTAATTTTCCGCTTTCATGTCTTAGCAACCTTTCATTCAGTATTTCTTTTTAGAGCTATTCTAGTAGGTGGCATCTATCAATGATATAAAGAGAGATAAAATGAGTGTTTAATTAGATTTCAGCAATAGATTATAGAGAGGATTCATTGAACAATCAGATGCACTTATATAGATATGAGCAAACTTCTAACAGTCAACAATGCCTGCCTTGGTAATTGGTTTTAAGAGTTGTAAATGTTACTTATAATTCTTTAGGAAATTTTAATATCATGGGTTGTATGTGTGTGTGGGGGGGGGTGTTTTAAATTTTTGTATATTGGATACCTTGTAACTTCTTGCTACTGATAGAAGGGTCAGAGGAAGCAAGAGAAAGATCGCAAATTAAAATGCAGCATGATCAATTCTAGGCAATTATCCAAACCAAATGAAAAGGAATTATTCATGTAGGGTATTCAGAGGAACTCACTGGTCAGATGGCTATTGAGCCTCCTAGTTTTCAACCTCTGACTTAGGAATCGAGGGAAAAACTGCAGCATCCTTGCTGAAAGCTTCAGAGAAGATCCAGGCAAGAAAGAGGCCGTTTGCATGTGTGTATACGCATACAGTATGCACGTCTGGGGTGTGAGTGTGTGTGTGTGTGCGTGAGAGAGAGAGAGAGAGAGAGAGTTGTGGGGTCATCATCTAACGCTCTTTGTGATGCACATTCTAAATTAGGCAAGAGGAATGCATCTTTCAAATGCAGATCATGTTTGCATTAGAAGAGCAATGAGAACACTTGTCAGTTTCAGAACATTTATGTGCTAGAAGTACTGTTAGCAGAAGAGCAGTTTAGATAAATTCAAGACTTTTTTTGCTGATCACAAACATTAAGCTTCACACCTGAAGCCCTCAACCCCCCGCTGATCTCTAATCCTAGCACCATTCACCCTTAGAGACTCAGAGTGCTGTGCCTCAGCTCTCAAACCTTTGATTGCCCTTGCTTTGAATGCCACCACCTGCAAAAATGCCTTTTTATTCCCTTTGAGCCTCTTGAGAAGGAAGTAAAAATGATAATTCATGACAAACATTAATTAATTGTTTACAAGATGATCTTTTCTTTTTCCAACTTCTGTTCGGCAGACATGTCGAACTGCAAGATTCCACTCGCGACGCCAGAATTTGTCAAGAGGCCTGCATTGTTGTTTCTCACTGAGGCATAGGACCAACTGCAGGCCATTGTTTCTCCAGCTCAAGTGGGCTTGTCTGGTTCGTGTTGGAAGAATGGGGGTGACATGCGTGAGTTCCCGAGTATAAAAGAACTACCGGTTCTAGGAAGGAACAGGAGTTTAGCCACTAATGCAGAGTAAATAAACATTTTTCACCACCTCTTGCTCCGTGTGATTTTTTCCAAAGGTCAAGAGCTGCCATTACAGTATTTTAAAAGCTTCAAATTATGTTTAAAGAACCTATCGCTAAACTCACAGAAACCTTATCAGAATTTAGGAAACCTACTGTGATTGTTTGGATCTTGAGTTTATTATCACTGGGAAATGGAGTGTAAAAGGAAGGCAGATGCCCCGTAGCTTCTGATATCCTGCAATTTGCTCAAAGTGAATGCTGCTCCCGTTCTTCCAAATTTTCTTCCAGATATGCAAAGTGTTGAGACTTCAATTTCAAAATTTCATTCAATGCACATGGGAGATCACCTATTCTGAATAAACAAGAAAAATGTTCTGGGGACCTTGTAGGACAAGCATGTTCAAAACGCAAAGAATGGGTCACTTCCTGGGAAACCTCAAAATCTGTGTGTGAAAGAGAGAGAGAACTAAAAGGCAGTGGGAGGTGTCTCTTCTTAAATTAAAGAATAAAAAGCTTACTTCAAGGAAGTGTAAAGTAACAGCAGAAAGACTTCCTCAGCAACTGAGGTTTTTAGATTTCAAATTAGGAGTCCTTCGATCACGGCTGCTAGGCTAAAAATCAATTCTATATTTTCTGAGTTAATACTAAGGATTGCACTTAACAGACACAGAGACTAATAAGGTATGCAGAAGGAGTAAAAGCAGCACACACACAAATTCAGGCCTTAGTTTTGGCCACAATCCAGCACAATGATGTTTCAACCAGATTTGAAAAAAAATCAATAACATCTGTGGTATAATGGTTAATTAAAGTAGCTCTTCAGCAGAGCTCAGGAGGAGAGGCTCGGCCTGAAATTCAGACAGCTGAAGCTTGATTATCAGGAAAGAATGCTTTTTTAGCTATAAGTGGATAGGCCAAAAGCTGCAATGTGCCGAAATGGGGAGAAAAATCGCTTTTATTTTAACTTTCTTTAAGTAATCAATACATGCTTTTCACCTGTATTAGGCCCCTGCTCAGCTCCAAAGCCTGTTCCTCCACTTCAGCACAAATTCTAGCTACTGCCTTTTGAAACTTAGGTTTTCAAAGGAGCTTCCACTCCCTGTAAAACAATAGGAAAGAATATGCAGGTGTGAGCGCATGTCCCCGGGACCAGATAAACTCAGACACTAGCACGGTCCAAAGAATTTAATCCATAGGCAGTGAGCAAAGCTGACCTGACCTTGACCAAAGGACTTAGGTGGCACAACAGAACTCCTAAAAATTCTCAAACTGTGAAGAGGAGGGTCAAATTCCCCCTCTTTTTGTCTTCCTATTGTTTTGAGTACCATGCTAGAAATGACTTCTTTACCCTGAAGCACGAAAGGCAAAAAATCAACCATGATGTTTCTTGGCCATTTAGATGGCAAGTTCGGCAGGTGTCTTCTCTAAAGAAAAAACAATTGGTAACACCGCATCTGCCTGTTTTCTTGGCATCTTGCTTTGGCTTCTAGCTTGACTAGAAGTGTCCACAAGGGCTACAAATCTCAAAACTCTCTCCAGTCAACAGCACTCAGAAAGGGGCAGAGTGAGGGTTCCAGAGCTTCAAGGAGTGACACTGGAGCAGAATCTTAGAGGATGAGGAAGAGTTTCCAGGCAGACAGGAGAGAAAAAAAGACAGAGAAAGCATTCAGAATTTACATATACTTATGCCAATGATACAGATGAGCTCAGAAGAATATAGATGGAAGAAGTGATACAAATGTTTTATGAAGTCTTCACAATCTTTATATTTTACATCAGCTATCCTCATTGTAAGAACTATCAGAATCAGAGATTCCAATGCCTTCCTTTATTGCTATCACAAACTAATCAGTCCCCTTTTCCTTCCTTCCTTCCTTCCTTCCTTCCTTCCTTCCTTCCTTCCTTCCTTTCTTCTTTTCTTCCTGCCTGCCTGCCTGCCTCCCTCCTTCCCTTCCTCTCTCTCTCTCTGTCGCCCTTTTCCTTCCTTCCTTCCTTCCTTCCTTCCTTCCTTCCTTCCTTCCTTCCTTCCTTCCATCTGACCATACTCTCTCATTGGAGGATGGAAAATTCATCAGGTTGGTCTCTTTTTCTAAATTAAATGCATTCAACATTTTGGCTTTTCCTCAGGGGTCCAGGTTTTCATCCTAGAACTTTTCTTTTTAACATTTCTCAGAGCCCTTTCCAGATCCCCTTCTTTTGTCCACAATTTCAAAACATAAACTAGATTTAAAGGTGTCGAGAAGCTGGTCCGCCCATCAGTACATGTCTAACTATGCCTTAGAAGAAAAAATAATAATGCCTACCATTTCTCATCTTAAAAACGTTGATCTGGGTGTGATCCTGCTCCTTCACTTACTGTGTGATCTTGGGCAAGAAACATAAACTCCCTAGACTTGTTTCCTCATCTGAAAAATGGATGTACAACAAAACGGCCTCAAATGGTCATGGGAATTTAATGAATTAATATCTGTAAAGTGTTAAGAATAGTGCCTGGCACATGAGAATTGCCAAATTAGTGATTGTTAAGTAAGTCAGTTACCAGTGTGTGGTTCTCTGACTGAGCTTATTTTTTGTCATAATTTTCTTGTTCATTTTATTGCTTCAAATGTAACTCACCAGTTATGCAATGCAACCTTTCCCTGCTTTGATATGGATCAATTCTCCTCTATCACCTCAAATTTGATTTTTGTCTTCTCATGTATTAGCAACTCATACTTAGAGCCAATTATTATTCTTCATTTTTAAACCTCGTCATCCATGTTTTACAATCATTTTTAAATTGTACAGCCAGATTGCCTTCCCAACAAGGGCATGGCATTTACCTTTACATTCCTCTGGATGACTTCTATGATTTTATAACTTGAGGGCTGATGCTTCATTCTTGTATTTGTTTTCCTGAGTTAGCCTTTATGCTCTCCCTTGATAAACTGGTATAATTTCAGTTTTTGTAGTTATTTATTTGGCACCCCATCATTAATTCTTTCTGGAATAAGGCAGGTATACATAATTAAATAAACCTTCATATCTTGAGCAACTACCAACTTAGGCATCTTGCTCTCTGTTGTGAATACAGAAATATAATGAGTATTGCTTAGGATTTGTTTCAGAAATTAACAGAGCTAATTGTTAACGGAAACTTAACTATGGGGCTGAAGCACACTCAGATCTATTCTCTTGTGTAAAATAAGATGGAGGAAGCCCGGAGGGCTCAGCAGGTTAAGTGCTCACTTTGCAGCCCTGGGGACCCAGGATTGAATCCCAGCCCTGTTGTCCTGCCCCCCAGCTAGGCCCCTGGCTCAAGGGGGTGGGCCGCCCATTCAGGAGGCCCCCAACCCAGCTCCTGCCCCGTGTGGCCCCTGCCCACCAGTGTGGAACAAAACCACCTTGAAAACGTGCAACTCTCTCTCTCTCTCTTTGTCTCTCTCTGTCTCTGCCTTTCTCTTGATCTCTGTCAAAAACAATAAAATAAATCTTACAAATAAAATAAAATAAGATGGGAGTTAAGTAACCCACAGGATGGGAACTCCAAAAACTCAACAGGAATCCAGAATCTCTCCTATTCTGATTTTCACCCTCAAGATCATCTCCTGGTTCAGCTGATGTTTCAGCAACTATATCTGTGTCCCAGGCAGTAGGATGAAAGATGGAAGCAAAGACAGAGGGTATATACCTCTTCCTCTTAAGGAGTCTTCCCAGAACTTCCTCTTAACAATTTTTCTCACATCTATTTGCCAGATTTTAGTCGAACACCTAACTGTATAGAAGGCTGGGAGGTATAGACTTCATTCTGGTGTTGCTCATTCAGTTGTTAAAGTAACTGGATTAAACCCAGGATAAAGTTACTCATCTAAGCCGTCAGCATACACAAACTTAACTAAATTTCTATGCTTGGTTCTTCTAAGAAAGGAAGACACAGGTCAACTTGTGCTTAGCACAAGCTACCTGACCTAGTTCCAAGACTTCCCTTTGTTTGATATAGGGAAAGTAACCTTGCAGTAACCAATCTACTTAGCCTTGTATGACTTCCCTGTTTCGGTTCCCTTTTGCCTATAAAAGCCTTTAATTCTGTGCCACTTCTTATAGCTCCTTTCTACTAGACGGATGATTCCCAATTAATGAATCGCTGAATAAAGCCATAAGATCTTCAAAATGTACTCAGTTGAATTTTGTTCAGGATTCTAATGCTAAAGAAGAAGGGGGAAATGAATTTTAGTACTCAGTGAGTGGTCTCTGTCACAAAACTGGTTATAGCAATGAGGAGCTCCAAGTTTGTAGTGAAGTGAGTGCTAATCACTTTTCTGTAAAGTTGGTTATCTTTTTATTTCCATTCATTGATATGATCTGTTCCTCTGGAAAATATTTTTTACTTCTTGCCACTGCTTACTTTTCCCCAGGCCCGGCCATCTTCCAGACTGAACCAGGCATAGTAAAATGTAGCTTTAATTGGTTTCCCAAATACAGTCATCATTGATTTGCAGGGGCTTATGCAAGTGTACATCTCTCCTACAAGTCACAAAGCTGCTGAGAGTAAGGACTAGACCTTGGTTATCTTTATAGAGAGAGCATGTTTAGCTTGGAAGGTGCTCAGTAGTTGCTGGCTGGATGATATTCAGTGCTTGAAGAGGTGTTTTGTCAAATCCACCCAACTCTTTCAGGTTTTTTTGCCTATGAAGAAGAATGTTCACCTCAGGTTATTGCTACCAATGTACAATGGCTTTCCCAAAGCTCTCTTCTCGCACCATTGACCAAATAGCATATACCTTCAGGCATATCCTTTAACCTCTCTGGTCTGCATTCTCCAGACATTCCTATTTAAAGTCCTGAGCATGAACTAAAATGAAAGTGATATTATGAATGGAAGATTAATGTTATGAAAATATTAATTTTATGTTTTTCTACAGACTTTATAAATCATGAATTGATTCTAGAATTTCTTTTTCATTTGGCAAGAAAAATTATATATATATTTGATGCAGATATTTTGTAGGAAAAATACATACACACTCACCAGTGAAAATCAAATGAATAGATGTAAAAAATGCTCTAAAAATGTTAAATAGTATAAACATAAATGCAAAGGGTTGTTTTGTGTTTATTATATTATTAAGAGTTTCATTGGGATTTCCAAAGAAAGCAAAGGAGGTAGCTTATATTCTTGTAGTTAGGGAGAAAACATACACACATGAAACCACTGGATGTTTTTTCAATGCAGAGTTAAAAGGACTACCATGATAAATGGGTTTCTATTGCACAGAGAGGCAGCTCATAAATGCTGAGGAGGCATTTTAGTTGAAAATCAAACAATACATATTATGAAGTATAATGCATTCATTCAACAATGGTTATCTATAGGAAATAATGGGAAAACAATGAGTATTAAGCTAGAATGAATTGAATAACACAGCAAAAGTGATAACATTACACAAAATCGTCCAGCTTAAATATTCAAAGCCTGCAAGTCAATTAAACTCTGTTACTAAATTCAGTTCACCTCTAAGTGGAACTCATTTAATTTTTATTTTCTGGATTTATTTCACTTGGGAAAATACTTACATAGACTCATAATGATTTAGCTTGCAACATCATCAGCTAAGTGCTACCTATTTCAACCTTTTATCAGAGTATTTTGTTTAAGTTTTTTTTTTTTTGAGATTTAACCATTGTGCACTAAATGTACCATTAGAAGAACTCTTAATAATGCCTAGCACTTTTCTTCTTAAAAAGCTTTTTATGCACATTAACATTAATTCAAGTAACATTTAGAGAGGCAAGTACTATATACAGTTATTCCCATTGTACAGAAAGGAGAATAAAGCAAAATTGCTTAATTTAAGGCAATATCTACCCCCAGAGAAAGGTGGGGGTTAAGGTGGTTATGGCCACAATGAAATGAAAGAAATGAAGCAAATTCTTGTGTAGGGTTGCCAGATAAAATAAAAAACGTCCCATGCAGTATTTGGAGCATATCTATATTTTTAAAAATGATCTTTTGTTTATCTGAGATTCAGATTTAACTGTTTGTCCTATATTTTTATTTGATAACTCTGGCAATCCTACTCAAGAAGTCACTTTTCCATTTGAACTGCAACTTGTTTTGAATAACAGAAGCTGGCAATAACATTCTAAGAAACATGAAACATCAAAGAACTCTATCATGTCATTTTTTATTTTGACATTCAATATTATTTTATGTTAATTTAAGCTGTACAGCATAGTGGTTAGACATTTAAGTAATTTAAGATGTGATCCTCTGACTAGTCTAGTCCTCACCTGGCACGATGCATAGTTATTACCATATCATTGACAATATTCCCTCTGCTTTACATCCCCATGACAATTTTGTAATTACCAATTTGTACTTCCTAATCCCTTTACCTTTTTCACCCTGCCCTCCAAAGCCTCTTCCACCTATTAACTTGATAAATCTGGTATCCATCTGACACCATGCATAATTATTACAGTATTATTGACTATATTCCTTGTGTTATACCCTACATCCCTGTAACTACTGTGTAACAACCAATTTCTACTTAATCCCTTCCCCTTTTCACTCACATTTGAACCCCCTCCTATCTGGCAACCATCAAAATGTCCTCTCTATCGATGAATTTGCTTCTGTTTTATTTGTTTGCTTATTTATTTTGTTCTTTAGATTTCATATATAAGCAAAATCACATTACATCTGTCTTTCTCTGACATACTCTACTCAGCACAATACCCTCCAGGTTCATTATGCTATCACATATGGCAAGAACCCATTTCCATCCATGGGCAAGCAATATTTCATTGTATATATGTACCAACTACTCTTTATCCATTCATCCATCAATGAACACCCAGGCTGCCTCCACATCTTGGCCATTATAAACAATGTTGCAAAAAAATATTTGGATGCATTTGTCCCCTAAAAGTAGCATTTTGATTTCTTTGGATAAACACCTAGAAGTGGGATTACTGGATCCTTTTTTGTCTCTTGCTATATGTATAGACTTTGTTTTCAAATCTATTTTGTCTGGTACAAATATTGTTGCATCAGCCATTCTTCCCCCTATTTTCATGAAATAACTTTTTCTATCCCTCTACTTTCAATCTATATGTATCTTTTGATTTGAAGTGGGTCTCTTATAGGCAGCATATATAAGGGTCTTATTTTCTTACCCATTCAACCACCCTATCTTTTGATTGGAGCATTTAATCCATTTACATTAAAAGTAATTGTTGATATATATGTAGTTATTGCCATTTTATTATTCACATTTTAGACATTTTTTTTAAATCTTAAAGTAGTCCCTCTAACATTCCTTGTAATACTGGTTTAGAGGTGATGAGCTCCTTTAGACTTTTCTTGTCTGGGAAGCTCTTTATCTGTCTTTCGATTCTAAATGATAGCTTCGCTGGCTAGAGTAATCTTGGTTGTAGACTCTTGCTTTTCATCACTTTAAATATTTCCTGCCAATCCCTTCTGGCCTGCAAAGTTTCTGTTGAAAAATCAGCTGACAGTCTTATGAGAGCTTCCTTGTATGTAATTAATTACCTGCTTTTCTCTTGCTGTTTTTAAGATTCTATCTTTGTCTTTAAGCTTTGACATTTTAATTATGATGTGCCTTGATGTGAACCTCTTTGGATTCATCTTGTTTGGAACTCTGATTTCTGGGCTTGTATGTCTATTTCTTTCACCAAGTTAGGGACGTTTCCATCATCATTCCTTCAAAAATTTTTTACTTCCTTGCTTTCTCTCTTCTCCTTCCAGTATCCCTATGATGCAAATGTTGTTACACTTGGATGTTACAGAGGCCCCTTAAACTATCCTCATTTTTTTGGATTCTTTTTTCTTTTTGTTGTTCTGATTGGGTATTTTCTGCTACCTTATCTTCTAAATCTCTGATTTGATCTTCTGCTTTAGCTAATCTACTGTTGATTTCCTCTAATTTATTCTTCATTTCAGTTATTGTATTCTTCATTTCTAATTGGTTCTTTTTCATGTATTCTATGAAACATAAAACATTTTTGTTTTCTCTCTCTTTATTGAAGTATTCCCTGAGATCATCAAGCAAATGCTTGGAACTCTGTATCTGATAAATTGTCTCCATTTTGTTTAGTTCTTTTTCTGGAGCTGTGATCTATTTTTTATTTTGGATATGTTTCTTTGTCTCCCCATTTTGGCTGCCTTTCTATGTTTATTTCTATGTATTAAGTATAGCTGTTATTTCTCCCAGTCTTGCTAGAGTGACCTTATATAGCAGATGTCCTGTGGGGCCCAGTGGGGCAGTCTCCCTGATCACCTAAGTGGGGTGCTCCAGGTGTGTCCCTTGTATGGGTTGTGTGTGCCCTCATATTTTAGTTGAGCCTTGATTACTGTCTGCATGTCAATGGGAGGGATTGACTGTTAGGATGACTGGTTGTGAGGATTGTGGAGGAGCTGTGGTGCAAGGTCTGACTCTACAGAGCAGGTGTTTGCTTTAGTGGGGCTCTGGTTCCTGTCCAGTCTGCCCTTTAGATGTGTCACCCTTGGAAGAAGTTGGATGATGGTCCAGCTTAGTCTAAAGCTGGTCACCAGACATGCCAGCCCTGGAACCTCCTGAGAAGGGACCCAACACAGACCAAGTTCAGCTGCAGCCTGAGTCCTACATGCTGCCACCTGGTATGAGCCACAAAATAATCTGCTGATTGCTGCCATTTACACTGGTCTTGAATGTACCTAGAGAAGCCAATCTGTGAACCCAGGCTGGCTGTTGCTAGTGATGGTCTTGGGGCTACTCAACCAGAGGTATGGGACATGCCAAAGCCAGATGCTATTAGTTTGGGTTTTGTGAAACTTTGAGAGATTTTATGAAAGTCTGCAGCATGAGCTAAGACCGGTTGTATGAAAAAGCCACTGGGAATGGCTTGTGTGTGCCCTAAAGTTGGGTGGCGTGGAATCTCAGGGAATCACTAGAGCAGGGCAAAAAAAGGGTGGTAGCCAGTTTGATGAAGACTCATATATGGTGTTTGCCTGTCTCTGCACTAGGGAATAGGAGGGCTCAACAACAACAAAAAACAATGGCTTTCTTTAGCTTTTACCTCCAGGAGAAAACTGCCCCTCCAGTCCTTGTCCTGAAGCCAGACAACTCAGTTCCTTCCCATATGTCCCTGGTGGCTTTCAAGCTGCTGCCCCAGCACTGGAGCTCAGAATAAGTGAGTCTGTCGGCAAATAAAAATCTTGCATGGACCTGTAAGAGGATTGCCTGGGACTGAAGCCACCCTCCAGTTCACTCAGCCACAATCTCCCCTGGTTTTCACAGCCAGAAGTAATGAGGACTACTCTCCCCAGTACTTAAACCCTGGGATAGGAAGTCTGGTGTGAGGCTAAGACCCCATGCTCCTCATGGGAAATCTCTACAGCTGAGCTATCCCTCCCAATTTCCAATGGTCACAGGTGGGTGTGGGACCAGCCTGTTTCATGTCTCTGCCCCCTGATAACCATCTTAAAGTGGCTTTTTTCTGTATATCTGTAGTTTTAGGGCTTAGGTTCAGCTAGACTTCAGTTTCTCAATAATGGTTGTTCTGTAGTTTAATTGTAATTGATGTGGTTCAGACAGGAGGTGGGCAGAGTATTTTACCTATTCCTCCATCTTATAAGGTGACCAGATGTCCCGCTTTTGGCGGGACAGTCCCGATTTTTAACAATTTGTCCCGCGTCCCTCAGCGTTTTAAAAATGTTTTGATTTTTGGAAAGAATGCACAACAAGCTAGGGAATGGTGGGAGACAGACCAATATTTTAATCAAGAACCCCCTCCCCCCAGGTCAATGGTGTCCGCTTTACCAATGTTAAAATCTGGTCACCTTAAGTCTGGAAATCTATCACATCCTTTTTCGCTTGTGCTTCTCCCTATGTTAACCAACTACTTACAGTGAGAATGAAGATGCAAAAGGAAAGAAAAAGATCAGGCAACCTAGTGTCTCACTTCCTTTCAGTTCTTTCTTACTCATTAGTAGGCCCAAGAGAGTTACTAGAGGATGCACGTATCAGTAAGTGAAATAAAGAGTTGGGATAGTTTTGCAGTGTTTTCACTGTTTTTATAATAGCTAAATAAATACATGAGCTGAGAAATTCCACCCCCCTCCAAAAAAAATTCTTGGATTCCCCAGGTGTGTTCTGTACATTTCTGAAATGCACTTTTACCATCAGATTATATAGTGAAATCAAACTCAATGAAATGAATTGTGTATGGCTTGGACTAAGGACTTGCTGTGCTATGTCTAGATCATTGTTAGTTATCCTTGAGCATATAAATACATACTGACTTAAAACTATTTGTCTTCTTTATAATTTAGTGTCTATCTCTCAGTGTCATCATATATAAAATTTGTAGAATAGTTTCATATTTATTTATTAACCATACATACCTACTTATCTCACACGCTTACATGACATAAAGAATGTGAATGTTTGAATACTCATATCTCAATTTCAGTAGTCTCCTGCATTGTACGTACACTCTGATGTATTCACACTGACTGAAAAATTAACCACTCATTGCTAGTATCTTGGTAGAATTTTTCACAAACTGTTATATAAGACTGGGGAAGCTACAATGAGAAAAATATTAAGCTGCCTACATGGGACATGTATATAGATAAAAAGGCAACACTCTAAGTATGGCAAAGTAGAAAGACATAAAATGATAACAGTTGAACTGCCAGGACAATCCTAAAGTTGCCTACCTCTGGACATAATGGGTAAATAAATGTTGTTACTGTCCATTTAACGGTTAGATATATTTTCTGCTATTTGTAGCTGAACTCATACCTAACTGAAATACCATACATAAAATAATGGAAAGTCATAGCTATCTCATGTCTCTGTCAAGACAAAGACATGATTGTAGTTTTGCACTACAATGCAGATGCTGCATTTTAAAATAAATTATTTTTATTCCTTTTGTTATAAAATAATTAGTATATATTGTAAAAAATATATAGCATATATTGTAGAAAATATATAGTGTATATTGTAGAAAACATATAGAGTGTATATTGTAGAAAATATATTATAGAAAATATATACTATATATTGTACAAAAATATGAAGTCCAGAAATACACAAAAGAAAGATGAGGGGAAGCCGGGATGGCTCAGTGGGTTAAGCGCTCACTTTGCAGCGCCGGGGACTGAGGATCAAATCTCGGCCCCCCATGCGGAACCATATGCTGGACTGGGAGCTCCCCCAGTTCAGTTCTCTCTCTGTCTCTGTCCCTGTATCTCTCTCTCTCTCTCTCTCTCTCTCTCTCAAAAATAAATAAATAAATAAATAAATAAAAATAGATTATATTTAAAAAAAAAAAAGAAAGATGAAATTGCCCATAATCTCAGCACCTAGAGATAATAACCGTTTGTATTTTTACTACATATATTTCTTTTAATTGTTAAAAGTTAAAAGCCTGTATTTCTAGCCTGTCTTTATGAAACTACAGATATATAAATCATGCACAAATATGCACATGTTATTTTGCAAAATGGAATCATTACAATATAATCCACACAACTATATTTTTTCTTTTTCTTTTTTAATATTTATTTTATTGTTTTGAGAGAAGGTGAGAGAGAGAGAAGAAGGGAAGGCCAGAGCAGTCTCCACAGTTGTACATCATTAGTTGTGGCATAGTTTTATTCTACACAGGTGGATGTGGGGCCACACAGGGTGGGAACTGAACTGGGTGCCATCTGAACGGGAAGCGAGAACTTTCACCACCATCCTGGAGACTACCAGTTGCACCACAGTTCAGTATATGGGTTTGCACAGGCTAAGGTTTGGATTTGATTCCTGAACCTCACGGTTACAAGGCAAATGTTCAACCTGTTGAGCTACCCTGGCATCCCAATTTTTTTCTTTTACTGTATGTTGAATATATTTAAATGTTAATATGTATCTGTTTGCATGGAAATACATTTGCTGTATAGAGATTTATGGTATGATGATACCGAAATTTATTTCATCGTTTAAAAATGTCATTCTTCATTCAAAGTAGTGGCTCGATTTTGGCCATGAGACACTTATATGGGATCTTCTACCCAGCAGCCTGGTTTGCAGACAGTCCAAACCTGTTCAACCCATACACATGTACACTCTGCATAAAGTTGTGTTATTCCCACTTTCCCCACTGTGCCCCAGCTTAGACTGTTTACTGGTGGGGAGTGCACTTGCCAGGAGCCTGCGTGCCACTCATCCTGACACCCACACTTTGACAGTCATACTGTAGCTCTGCTCCTGGCTGGAGACACAAGCCTTAGCCAATCAGGCAAAAGCCGTCGCTCCTCAGCCTGATTCCCAACCTTAGCATTTCTTCTCCATGGCACGGGAGCCGCTGGGTGGACAGTCCTCCTCCTATTTCAAAGGTCAACCCCCTTTCCAGCCACAGGGAGGGCTGAGCCCTGAGAGAGAGGGCTCTTATGAAGAGGAACTTAAGGATATCAAAAACTCAGCTCTCAACTACCCAGTGAAGTACCTGACTGCTCCAAATAAATGCCACGTTCTTTCAAGAGGAGGAGGCATTGCTATATAAAGCTAGACTTAGGTTCTGGGAACTTTTAGAACTTCATGCACCATATACTTGATAAATATTAGATAGCTAGGTTACTAGCTGGCTGGCTGGATAGATGGATGAATGGATGGACAGATGGACAGATGAGAATGCTAAGGATCAGAAGCTATCTTAAGACGCCTGAACTCTTAAAGACCTAAGACAAAGGTCAGCAAAACTTTTCTGAGTCACACGGTAAATATTTTAGTCTTTGTGGGCCATCCTGTCTATTGCAGTTACTCAACTCTGCTGTTCTAGCTCAAAAGCAAGCATAGGCAATATATAAATGAATGGATGGGCTGTATTCTCATGAAACTTTACGAACACTGTAATTTGAATTATATATAATTTTCATGTGTCACAGAATAGTATTATTCTTTTTTTTCCCAACCATTTAAAAATGGAAGAAACATTCTTAGCTAATGAGCTGTTCAGAAACAGTCAGTAGATTGGAATTGGGGCTAGGGCTTTTGACCTGATTTATAGAATGTCGCTGACCATGAAATATTTGCTCCAAATGAAAAGGTCATAGTTGCTCCTGAGGAAACGGTCATGGAGCTGCACTGTCATCACTCTAACAGGGCTGGGACTGCTATCCAAGCCTCCACACTTCTCAGACCATTGAATCAAGCTTTAAACTCTCTTCATAACCATTCAGCAGAGACTCCTGCTCTTTTCATAACGCTTCTAGCCTTTAGTATTCTAAGAACCCTGATGCAACCAGGCCACATTGATTTGATGTTCTGCCATCATTTCAAACTCTGCATGTTTAAAATTTGAAACTGGGGGATGCTGGGACGGCTCAGAGGGTTGAGTGTTCATCTCATAGACCTGGGGGTGGAGTATCGAATCCCGGCCCCGGCCTATGTGGACCCTTATGCTGATTTGTGGTGTGCCCCCCTCCCCCACCTGCTCACTACTTACCAGGGTGAGCCTTCCATGTGGGAGGCCCCTGGCCGGTTCCAGCTCTGCGCAGCCCCGTGACCACCTGTGGAGTGAAGTTATGTAGAAAACTAATGATGTGAAACTATGGAGACTACTCTGGGCTCTCCCCCTTCTCTTTGTCTCCCTTTGTCAAAACAAACAAACAAACAAACAAACAAAAACCAATAAAAATAAATCTTAAAAAAAAATTAAAACCAATTACTTATTCCTATGACCTCACTTATAGGTGGAATATAAAATTGAAAGTAACAAAGACACAGAGACCTATGGACACACTCAATAGCTTGGCGATTGCCAGAGGGAAGGGGAGGAGTGGGGAGGGAGAGTGGGAGGGGAGGTGGGAGAGGGCACCAGCATTATGGACACACTCAATGGTTTGGTGGTTACCAGGAGA
>PVKE010018835.1:0-22692 GCA_004027555.1 Craseonycteris thonglongyai
TACTTTGTATTACGTTTTGTATATATGTTTCTTTGTGTGTATATAATTTGTACAATAAATTTATTATTTTAAAATTATTTTTGTTTATTATTTTTTATTCTTGTTCAATAATAAATATCCTTAGAAATAGCTGGTGCCCGCCACCCTACCGATATTTTAGAATGTGCCCTAGGGTATAAAAAGGTTGGGAACCCCTGACTTAGGGTATGTGTACACCCAGTTCTGGTGGTGACTCTGGCCAAAGAACAATCAGCACTTTCAACCAGGATAACTTCTATACCCATCATCCTGCTTTCAAGGAGTCTATAGTGTGTGTATCACTGGGGGTAATATAAGTACACATAAGACAAAATGAAGCAGTGTTGGATTCTAAAATGAATGCTGGACTGGAAAGCCAGAAATGTGGGTTTGAGTTGCAGCTTTGTGACCTGGGGTGAGTCCATTCACACTGTACTTGGGTAGAGAAAGGTATAAGTGAGCAAGGGAGATTTTAAGACCTGCGGCGGAGCAAGCAGCCTCTGGTCAGAGAGTAGAGTCCTGCAGTCGTTTGTACTGATCTTTTGTGAATGCCTTTGTTCGGTTCACAAGGGGCAGTTAGGAGAATGAAGAAGAGTGGGACTTGTTGGGGAGGAATAAACTTTACTCTGCCCTCAAGGTTCTTTTGGCTGGTCTAAAAATCAGATAGACATGAGACAGATTAGCAAGGGAAAATAATCAAACAACATATACATATATAAGGGAATCCCACATATATGAGAGAGTCAGACACCCCACGTGCATGAGAGGTTCGGTGATAGAAAGTGGAATCTAGGTAGGTAAGACATCCTGAGCTAGTGACAAGGTAATGTACATTGGGGGCTTCAAAGGGCCATTGCAGGATGATAAGAGCAGAAATTTGCCCTGTCATTTAGGTGGATCAAGGGGCAAGGTTCCTAATTCAAGTTTTAGGTAGTTAAAGGGAGGGATGAAAATTTTTCTTGAGCCCGAAGCTAAAATTGCCTTTGGCTTAAAATAATCTGTGAACCACTGAGGCACATCCTGGTGTGACTCATTCTGAACCCCATAGACTTCAGAGGCTTCCCTGAGATTTGATGTGTAGAACAGTGCATCCCTCATTGCTGCCTGTTGCATGTGGTCATTCCTTTAGAGCTTCATTTGGCTTAAGGCAACTCAGACGTCTGTCTTTTCTAAAAAGAGTGATCTAAGAAGGCTGTACATTAAATATAATCACTCACTCACATTGACTGTGGATCATTGATAGGATGCAATGAAGATAGCACAAGAGTCCACTGGGCACTGAAGGATGCAGGGTGGGAATGCTTCCTAAGGAAGAATGGGAAGCTGAGGGGAATGCTGCTAGTGCAAAGGCTGCTAGTGCAAAGGCAGGCTCATCTACTGGAGAGGCAGTCAATGTGGGGCTCAGAAGGAGCAGGTACCATGGAGCGGTGAGTGCGAGGATGCTTGGGACTTGACTTTTATTCGCAAAGCTTGATACCTTATTGGACTACAGAGTCCTGCGTTTATAGTATTGGCTTAGACTGCCACCATTTTGGATGGCCATAGATGATCCACATCTTCAACTGCATATGGCAGCACTATCCAATAGAAATATAATGCAAGTCACAAATGTGAACTGCATAGGCCATTTAAAATTTTCCAGTAGATACATTTTAAACACTAAAATAAAACAGGGAAAATTAAATTTGATAATATGTTTTATTTAACCAAGTATAACCAAAATCTCGTTTCAACATGTAATCAAACTTGAAAAATTATTGAGAGATTCCATCCTCTTCTTTTGTACTAAGTCTTCAAAATCTAGTATGCGTTTTACACTTACAACACATCTCATTTTGGACTAGCCGCCCTTCAGGTGCTCCGTAGCCACATGTGGCTGGTGGCTACCATATGGGACAACTCGGGTATGGAGTTCAAAGTGCATGTGTGTCAAAGATGCAGTACAGATAATATGTGCCTTGGCCAATGAGGAAGGAAGGGGCAGAGGTTAATGAAGGGTGATACTGTCAGGTTGGAAAATTCTTTATGGAATTTAAGATAAGGTTTAAAATTAGGATGGGGGAGGGAGGTGAGAATAGGCATTTCAAGGCAAAAAGTCTTTGGGAGAGAGAAAAGGAGGGAGAGGAGTAGGAAGCCCAACAGTCGAAGGACAAAGGGAACAGAGAGAGAATCAAGGGTGCATCTAGTGTGTAATTAGCTGAAAGCAGCACAATTGCTGCTGTCCGTCTTTGCCTGGGTGTGGCTCCTCCCTGCTCAAATTAACACCACGGCCCAGAGCACCTTCACGTTGTCTCCCCACGGTGGGTATAAACAACAGGAGGACCTGGATTGCATTTATAAAATGTTGATTATCTATAACTGGGTTTGACATTCTCCGATTTGTCCTTCACTCCTCAGCTTTTGATCCCACATCCAGCAGCATTTTACGGGGGTCTCAGTGGGGGAGGAGGAGAAAGAAAGAAAATGTCTTCACAAAACAAAAAAATAATGTTTTCAGAATCCCACTCTGCTGCTTTCAGAATATTTCCATCAAGCCTCTTATTCATTTTATTTCTATCCATAAGCAGACTAACGCTTCTCTATGCTTTTATTGTTCTTCAAGAATAGGCCTTCTATTGGAGGAAAATAATGTCTCTAAGACCACCACTTTGCTCAATGCAGATCTTCATTAATCTGCAGCCACAGAACAGGCTTTTAGCAGCGAGCACTTTGGATGGGAATTGAATTTGATATTGCATTATGGTTGTAGGGCGTCTCATAATAGACTGTGTTCTTTTCTGTGTCTGAGCACAATCAGAAAGGCCCAATTAAATAATTTGGTGCAATAATGGAGAACAAAAGAGTATAAGGGCTTAAAGTGAGGACTTCAGCATTTGTATTCTCCCTTTTCTGTATCATGTTAATTAATTTGCCTCAAAACAAAACAAAAGAACACACTATAGAATAGCATAGCTCATCTACAATATGTAGACAACTATAAATGCAGATACCATACCAAATAGTTTCTTAAGAAAAGGGCAGTGTGTGTGTTTCCAACGGCTCTTGTAACAAAGTATGCCAGACTGGGTGCCTTAAAGCAACAGGAATTATTAACATGCTCTCATAGTGCTGGAGGCCAGAGGTCCTAAACCAAGGTATTGGCAGGGTCACGTTCCTGCTGAGACTCTGGGAAGAATCCTTCCTTGCTTCTTTCAGCTTCTGGTGTTCCGGTGAAGGCCAGCAATCCTTGGTGTTTCAGAGCTTGTTAGCAGCATCTCTCCAGACTCTGCCTCTGCAGGCACGTAGTGTTCTCTGTCTCCACTTGGTGTTTCCCTCTTCTTACAAGGATACCAGTCACATTGGATTTGGGCCCATTCTCATAACCTCATCTTAACCTGAATACATCTGCAAAGACCCCCTTTCCAAATAAGGTCACATAGATAGATACCAGGGGTTAAGACTGTAACGTATCTTATTGAGGGGGGGGGGGGAGGAAGGGACAGATTCCAACCCATCATAGGCAGTCTATGCCATTTCCAAGTAAAAAGTCAAGTTCATATTCGTGCTCATGCTGACTGGTTCCTGGTTTGGTCCAGGTGACAGCAGCAGTCATTGCTGCCTGTGCAACTGAGAAGAAAGCGAGCTCTGGCGTTCCACCACAGCACTTACATCACTAACATGACATTAGAAGATAACATTAGGGGACATGAGAATGAACACAGTGAGCAATCTCAGTGGATAATGACTGAGTCAAACCCAGCCAGTGTTTGTCTAACTTCAGTTAAATACTTTAGACAAGAGTCCACAAGAATGGACTCTGACTTGCAGTCGTGACTTTGTTTAAGGCTTACCTTCAACACGTAAAATGAGCAAGACTCCTTTGTTGCAACTTCTGTGCCAGGGGGAACTGGGTGGGGGAATTTCGTCTTATTATTTATTATTATTACTATTAAATTTATTGGAGTGACATTGGTTAGTTAGGTTTCATAGGTTGCAGGTGTACAATTCTACAACACATCTATGTGTTGCATCATGAGCTCACCACCCAGAATCAGGTTCCTGTTTTTTTTCCATCACCTTGTACCTGGACTCTCCTACTCCCCTCCCCTACACCCTTTCTTCCTGCCCCTCTGGCAGCCACTAAACTATTGTCTGTGCTCATGTCATCTTGATGCATTTGTCATCTCTAAGCCTGACCTGGAGATACATCAGAGCCTTTTGCAAACTTTATGCTGGGTTTTTGCAAAATCCAATAAAATATACACCTGAAAAGGAGGGCACCAAAGGAGGTGGACATGAAACGAGTTCTGCAGTATAGTTATGTCTGTCATCGTGCACAAAGCAATACATTGGACAAACTTCCCTCCTATCTGAGACCCAGTAAATGGCACCTCTTTGTACAGTCTGTCTAGGAGTACATGTTTCTAAAACGCAGCTAAATGAATAGCCACATAGGTTGTCAGGAAGAGGAGAATGATAATTAATATTGGAACTAAGTAAGGATAGTCCTTAGACAGCCTGACAGCAAAGGGAGCCAGATGGCATTTATCAGGTGAAACAGTGTTTTAGAGGTCATGGGGTCTTGAGGATGTGCAGGTTCACTTTTCAGGGTGACCCAGTTGTAGTTATCCTATGAAAGGAAAGGGCATCCAGGTGAGGGTGGCATTCATTGCAGATGGGGTCTTGTGCCTGGATCACAGGCACAAGACAGAGCCCTTGAGGCCTTGGAAGGAGGAGCCCGGACCTCACCCCGGGACACCTGAGTGGGGTGTTCTGGTTACTGGCTGTAATTCAGGAGTTGGTTCTAGTCCACTTTGAAGTTCGTGTTGCTACAGGAGAAAAGTGTTGGGGCTAAGAGGGAAGAAACCAAAAAAGACTGGAGTAGGAAAACTGGAGGATTTGGAGTCAGACCTGGACATGGATTCAGTCTAATCTGCATACTTGTTTTCTAACAGGTCACCTGAGTAGGCTACTTAGACTCTCTGAGCCTTAGTTTCTTGATCTGTAAAATGAGGTTCAGAGAGCATTCAATTGCATGATATGTGTGCCCAGGCAGATTGTCATTGTTCCATGAATATGAGTTTCTATGTTTACCCCTCAATGTTTTTTAGGTCTCAGAGTGTCTAGTCCCCAGCAGCCTTGCAGCCGAAAGCCCTCCTTGCCCCTTATAGAGGGAGACTTCACCCAGTAGTGCCTCCCAGTGGTTTTACATCATGGCCCACGTAGATGAAAGTATTTGTGCAGTACCCTGGGGTCAGCTGATGACATTGCTGACAGACCACACTCTGGGCTGAAGCTTAGACACTGGTATATTTAAAAAGGGTTCCAGGGGATTCTAGTGTGTTGCCCGGGTGACACTTGCTGAAGTAGCTGCAGTAAACAAAGGTCTGAAAAATTAGGGCAAGCCATGCTTTGTAGAAATCAAATTGTTCCAATTCAACTAATACGTGAAAACCTGTACCAAAGGTTATTGTTATCTATTTAGTATTTATGGGCTGGGGAACAATTTTTCTCCTGTGGTGAAATATATGTAAGATTTACCCTTTTAACCATTTTTAACTGTACAAGTCACTGGCATTAAAAACATTCACAGTGCTGTGCAATCATCACCACTACCCATTTCCAGAACTTTTTTCAACATCTTAAGTATAAAATCTATACCCATTGAACAATAATGTCTCAGTCGCTTATCACTTGCCTCTGGCAACTGCTATCCCACTCTGTCTCTAGCTACTCTAGATATACATCAGATAAAGGGAATCATACAGTATTTGTCCTTTTGTGTTTGGCTGACTTCACTCAGCCCAATGTCCTCAAGGTTCATCTGTGCTGTAGCATGTCCGAATTTCATTCCTTTTTTAAAGCTGAATAATATTCCATTGTACTTGTATGCCACATTATTTATCCATTCATCACTGAACATATGAGTTGTTTCCATCTTTTGGGTAATGTGAAAAATTCTGCTGGGAACATTTGTGTACAGTGCTTGTTTGAGTTCTTGCTTTCAATTCTTTTGGGGATATGCATAGAAATGGAATTGTTGACCATATGGTAATTCTATGGTTAAGTTTTGGAGGAATCACCAAACTGTTTTACATAGTGCCTGCACCATTTTATACTCTCATTGGCAATGCATGAGGGTTTTAGTTTCTCCACAGCCTTTCCATGTTTTTAGTAGCCATCCTAATGGGGTAAGCTTATATCTCATTGTGGTTTTGATTCCAATCTATAGTTGGCCCTTGAGCAACATGTGTGTAAGGGGTGCTGACTATCTGCATAGTTGAAAAGCCTCACTTAACTTTTGATTCTTTCAAAACTGAGATGTCCTTTGGTATCTGCAGGGGATTGGTTCTTAGAGCCCCCATGGATACCCAAATCCACAGATGCTGGAGTCCCCTATATATAATGGCAGAGATGACTGCATACAGTTGGCCCCCTGCATCTGTGGACTTCCAACAATGGATTAAAAATAGTACAGGAATTTACTGGGAGAAGAAAAAAAAAAACATGTGTAAGTAGGCCCACACAGTTCATATCCATGGCGTTCAGGGTCACTAGATTTAATTTTATTGCTCACAATACTCCTGTGAGGTGGGCATTTTCAGCCCCTGACTTCAGAGATAAGGAAACTGGGTCAACAAATCTGCTCAGGATGACTCAGACATGGAGTGGCAGTACCAGATGCTGTAACGATGACCTCTCTAGGTGCATAATGGAAGTGTCTATTTAAAGAAATTCTGTGATAACCTTTCTAAAGAAAATAATTCTTTTGTTAAAGAGACAACCCTTTTATCTTTTTCGAGGTCTAGATGGTCCTAATTCACCTCAAATGAGGTCACCTTGCCAGATGCCATAAGCAGGCTTTAAATTTATGTAGCCTTTCTCAAAATATGGTCGTGATTTTTCCCCTCAGAGAATCCTTCTCTTCCCCCTCTTGCCAATGTCACCAAGAATTTTGCTAGCTCCCAAGGAACACAGTAACAGCCCTTAATAACAAGGACTAGCGTCACTCTCACTGTGGACTCCCAGAGACAAATCTATGAGGACACCTTTCTAATAAGAACTCCCCTGTGCCCTGGGGTTTGTGCTTGACTGTCTCAGCCCCGTAGAAGGTGAGGTGATAACAGGTGATCTGCTGTGATGACACCCCCATCATGAACTCATCTGCAAGGGCAGGCCGGAGGATTTTGGAGGGAGGGAGGCTGGAAGTCAGATTACCCCTATGGGAGAGAGAAGCTATAGGGCCAAGCTTTCCTACCACCTGCAGGAAAAGAATAAATATGCCATGAAGGAATTCTTTGTATTTACAAACACCAGATAGTGCCTGCTTATAAAGCTTTGTATTTCACAATTTGGAAAATACACAAATGTAATGCAAGTTATTTTGAAATCCATCAGCAGAAGACTGCTGTGGAAAACCCTGCCTTGGTTGCATGGGTGGTGGAAGAGAGGTTTCTCGTATTACCAGGCTATGCTGGTTTGAGTGCAGAGAGAGAAATTTTCCCCCACTAACTGGCTGTACAATTGCTCTGCTGGACCGGAAAAGGTGGGCCTTGGAAGGACCCTGTGCTGTGTGAGAGGGAGTGAAGTCAGAGAGCTTCACAAATGCAGGATGTCATTCATCTTTGATCCTGGGATTCCCAGGGAGCCAATAAAATCAGTTTAAAAGCTTCTCTCTAACATAGGAAGAAGGCAGGCAGAGGTGGGTGGGAGAGTGGAAGCTGGGAGCCAACATGGGTGGCTTAGAACTTTGCTTTCCTGAAAAGGTCATATCTTCTTCACTCACGGCACTTTAAAAGCTCAGTTAGAAAGAATAATCAAGTCACCTCCCATATAGGGAGACTGCCCCTGTGCTGCTAAGTCTGCCCAAGCATCAAGCATGAGCATTTACCAGAGAGTCACAGTCCTTGAACTTGAAGGAGAAATGATTATGTTAGACCTCAGTAGTTCAACCCTATAGTCATTGTGCATAAAGAATGGTTTCAATGCCTTACATTTCAAGTGAGTTATAGAATATGAACCTTTCCCAGCCTCATTGCTCAACAAAACTTACCCAAGCAGGCATTTTGTATGATGCTTAGAACTGAATCATGAGCGTGCTCATCCCCAGCATCACAGATTTTCTGATGCTGCTTCCAGGGTGGTTGGGTGTTTCCATGGTGGACCAGAGGCAGCTATGAGCCGCGTTGGCCAAGTTACTATTTCTGACTCAATCATATTCCATCATGTGATGCCACAGATGGGTAACTCCATTTGTCCATCAGCTCTGGGATGGAACCAGCTATCATTTACCTTACCAGCCCATTTGGGAGGACCTGCAAGTTATCTTTATTAGTGCCATCCAGGCTGGTGGTTCCTGGGGCTGCAATTGAAATACACTAGGCACGCCGTGGTGACATTACATTTCTGATGCCTTCTGAGAGGAGGGAGAGAGAAGGAATATATTGTTTTCTCAGGTCTTCTGAAATGCCTACAATAAGTTGGCAGGGTGAGGAGGTGGGGCTGGGGGAGTGAATGGAATACAATCTGCACTTGCTCGTATCCTCAATTAATTCAGCCTAAAAGTATCACTCGTTTTCAGCCGCAGTTAAAATAGGCTGTGGTGAGAGCTTGACAATTTCCAGCTAAACTAGAGGATAATTAGAAATGCCCTGTAGCAGGCAAGTCAGTGCTTCAATTTATTTGCTGTTTATTACCGAGTCCCTGCCCCTTGGGTGTAATGAGTGTAAAACTGCGCCGGCAGCTTCCCTGGGTTTGATTTAGTGCTGTAAATGGTGCTCAGAGAGTAGATTAAGCTGGAATGTGATCAAACCTTATTTGCAATCCGATTATACAAACTGCTCCTTGCACTGACCAGATTGAAGTAATTTCCCTATAGAAACGTTACACTCACTTTGGTGTAAAAATGATTAACATTTCCTGACTGGAGGTCAGCCTCTCACTTCCACTGTAATCCTTTATCAGGCAATTTGCCCATCTTTCTCTTAGGTTTTTTGCGTTCACGAACTGTGTGGTGTTTAACCAAGGCCTAGAACCTCAACCCATTTTTAAAAAGTAATAAGTAACTTTGCAGGCTTATGGTGATACATGATTACCATAAATTAACACTCTGAAAGAAGAGGCCTGATAGCATGTTTTCTTCCATATTTGACTATTCAACATTATTGACATGCTTAATGATCTAGTAAAGAACTCTCAGAGACCTGGGAAGAAATGTCCATATCCCCTTAGGGCTCTGGGGATACTTAGAAGCAAGTGGTCCACAGACAGGGCTCTAGCCACAGATGGGCTTCATTTTGAGGATGAGCATTAATCTCAGAGCCATCCTTCGAAAGCATTTAAACACCAAAGGCCACTACTAATCCTTCCTCTTTTAAATAATCATCCACATAGGGCGTCTGGGTTCCCAGCAGTCTCTTACTACCTCCATTACCATATCAGGATTTGTGGATGTGAAAACAGTTTTCATACAATTAGCCTCTGGTAATGAAATGCGACCAATTCCATGCTGAACACTGAAAGCAAACCCTTGGCTCCTCACATATTTTTGTGACAATCAAAGAAAATATTTGAGTCTGAAATTCATTATCATAGCCTAACTCCAATACCCGCAATAACATGTTTCGTTGTACAATATATTTAAGCTGATTTTCTTCAAACATTTTTGGCCTTAACCCTTTAAAAACCATACACTTGGGGAAGCTAGGATGGCTCAGCGGGTTAGGCGCTTGCTTTGCAGCCCCGGAGCCCAAGGATTGAATCCCGGCCCCAGCCCATGTGGACCCATATGCTGAACTGGGGTGTGCCCCCAGTTCAGTTCTTGCCGGGACCTATGTGGGAGGCTCCTGGCCCAGTTCCTGCCCTGCACAGCCCTGTACCCACCTGTGGAGTGAAGCTATATGGAAAACTAATGTCAACTATGGAGACTGCTCTGGGCTCTCTCTCGTCTCTCTGTCTCTCTCTGTCTTCTCTGTCAAAAAACAATAAAAAATAAAAAATAAAATAAAAATAAAAACCATACACTCTAAATATGTTCCTAGGCTTCAGCTGGATAATCGAAAAGTACCAGGAAAGCAGGGGTTAATTATCTTGGTGAGCGTTTCTAAGTGACTTAAAAAGACGCAGATGGCATTAAATGGAAAGGGCTACATTTAGATAAGTTATTTGAAGGGCATTTTTGGGTGAACTGTAAATGATATATCAATTACATCTAAAGTCTGGGCTTGTTGTGTTTTTTCACTGCTCAGAAAGAAACTTTCTGGGGAAGCCGGGGTGGCTCAGTGGGTTAGGCGCTCACTTTGCAGCGCCGGGGACTGAGGATCGAATCCTGGCCCTGGCCCGTGCGGACCCATATGCTGAACTAGGGAGTGCCCCAGTTTAGTTCTCTCTCTGTCTCTGTATCTCTCTCTCTCCCCCTCTCTCTGTCAAAAACAATAAAAAAAAAAAGAAAGAAAGAAACTTTCTCAAAGTCAGGAAGCTCTAGGGTAACAAAATAAATTTCATTTATTTATTTATTTTTTACCATGTTGCTAATTTTCTTGGAAGTTTATAGTACACAGCCTGTGTAAGAAATTACATCACACACTTAGACTCAAAGCTCCAGGAGTGTCAGGGTTGCACATTATTTTCTTTCCAGGAATCAGGGAACATTCAATATTATAAACTGAATTTGACCCTCACCAAATGGTGTATATTTGTGTGTACATGCATGCATGTAGATGCATGGATATACACAGCAGGCAGAGTTTATAGTAACAATTAGAAGTCAGGAAATTGGTAACAAGAAATGTCTTATTGATTTACCATCTTATTTTAGAGTAATGATTGATTAATACATTAGAAATTCATTAATAATTCAGAAATTAGGTCTCCTAAAAGCCATTTTAAAATCCGTTCTTCACTTTTTTGTTATAAAGATAATACTGTACTATAAAGCTTGAGAAAACTGGGTGAAACTAAAGCACACTAAAAGAAGGTATTAACACGCCACTCTGGAAGTAAATTCTGCCTATGAATATTAGAAACAATAACAACAAATAAATGAAGGAGCCTAACATCAAACACACCTCAGACCTACTACCATTTTTGTCTCTTTGCTTTTGGGTTCTGACACACAGAACACGCTGAAAAGACAAGGGGACACACCGGAGCAGCTGCTGCCCCAAACCCCTGTTGCAGATAAGCCTCCCAGGGGAATAAGGAGTCGGGCTGTCTTCTCTAACAGTCATTACTACAAACTGTACACCAGGATTATAAGCTCAGGTCGCTCTGTAAACCTTAATCGTAGGGCAGGAAACAGGGTAGAGGGCCGACTTGGAGCAGTCCTCCGCGCACTAACTACCCAGTAGAAATAGGAGAAACAGGGACAATGAGGCCACCTTGGTGAGCCGCCAGGGTCAGCAGATGGTCTCCGAAATTCAGCTCTGATTTGGTCCCGTACTGAGCTTGCAGTGATGGGGCTGGGGTTTGCCATCTTGTCTGAAACAAGGAGTCATCATTCACGGGTAGCCTGGTATGGAATCTAGCAGCTGCAGGGAGCACCAAAAAACACAGGAGACGGAGAAGGGGCGCTCACACTCAGAGAGCCTGACAGCATTTTCTTCCCCTACTCCCTTCTCCTCAGGAACCTTCTCAATGGCTTTATTTGAATGGGCGTGTTCTCCTCTGTGACACTCTTAGTACCTATCACTTTCCCCCATGTGAAATTTTCAGAAGAATCATTTGTGAGAGCAGGCAAAGGACATGATACATATCAAGGAGAATTCAGGGGACGTGATTATTAACAACTCGTTTCAGAGTCACTCCAAATACATACAATGTTTTCTTTACATTTATTCTTAAATTATACCACCTTGAGGGAAAATGCAAGGCTGGGACAAGATGTGAAATTTATCTCAAATGGGACAGCCCTGAATCTGTCTTACTAGCAATGCTTTGTTGGCACAAATAAATATTTTCACATTGAACATAAAAGGCAGGATCTGTTTCTACTTCTGCCCCATGTCCCAGAGGTTTTCCTGTTTCATGTCATGCATTTTTAGAGTGTGCTGACTGGCTAATTTTGTTGTGCCCTGTATAAAATAAGTAGCATATGTATTATTTCCAACTTACACAGTCCTGTATTCAAATATCATAAAAATCGCCGAGTTCGGAGAATATACATATACATAGTATTTAGTTTCTGATTTATTTTTTGTGTGTCCAACTAAGAAAATGGTTCAGAGGTCATAGTCCATTGAGGTGATTTACCTGTCACTGTTGGAAGATGGCTTCCCATAATTAAACTTTGAAAAAATAGTTGCTGAATTAAAAGATGAATTATTTTGGTAATATACAAAGTTGTGAGCCACCATATACCTATTGTAAAATGAGAATTAGAGCCTACTGTCCAGTTTACTCTGATAGAATCATCAAAATAATATTCAAGTGATTGCTTTCACTTTTCAAAATAACCCCTGTCTTCCTGCCCTTGAACTTGACAGTGTATTGGTATGCTCTGAATTCAAATGTTCACAAGGTTCCTCACAAAGCTCCAGGAAGTGCACAGGAAAGTACACCCTGCTCAGCATCTTTAGACGCCTTAACCCCCTTGATGTTTGGCAAATGACCCTGTTTTCTCTCTGGTGGCAAGTGACACCAGAACAAGTATAAATTATTTTCTGAAGTAGTTTCTAATTATGCAACAAGTTTAGTTTTTATTTTGAGTAGCTTCAGAGTTCATGGTGTTGATTCCTCGCTGAATGAAAGTTGGCAGCCTTGCTCCAAAGAGAAAGTTGATTTTCCAGAAACAAAACAAAACAAGCAAATGAACAAACAAACAAACAACCCAGAGGAATAGAGAAGACTTCTTTCTCTTCCCCCTTCCCTCCTACCCTCCTTCCTTCCCTTCTTCCCTCACTTCTTTGTTTCTTCCCTCCCTCACTATCCTGACCTATCTGGTATGTGTTAAGTCTGCTCTATATGTATAAAACAAAACTTTGCAAAACAGCAGACAAAAAGCAACAATGAAGAATAGGAAGGTCCAGAGAAAAATTTTTAGTGTCAAAGGCTTAAGGAGTGTGAAGAGAAGTAAAGGTCGAGATTCCGTGCTATTTCTGAAAAGAGGTTTACACACATACACACACACACACACACACCAAGGAGTCCTTTGGCAGAAGTCAACAGCATGGATAAAAAACAGAACCCAACCACTTCACTGGTACCCACATATCCTAACTCCCACTTCACCGTACTGTATTCATGATGATGGCTATTCAAACCAGCATTGTGGGTGTTGGTTTGTTGTTTTTATCAACAGAGGCTATGTAATGTGGGACTTTGTATTACATGTCAGTAAATATTGGAGACACAGAACCACTAAAATTATTCTCATCTCTTTTAAGATGCAAGGGCTTTTCAGGAGTGGCATCACCAACCTTTCCTTGCGTGTTTAACCTGAACGTGTGATACTTAGCTTGAACTTGAATTTTCTCATGTGATTTTTCCTGTAACACCTTTCCCATTTCATGTCTGTGCTGCCACAGGTTTGAAGCATCGGGTATGTGTGTGTGTGTGTTACAGGTGTGCATGTTTGGTTAGCTATAATTCTGTGGCACTTTTAGATATGTTCGCAGCCGCGCATTTTCATCTTGCAACGAAAATGAAATAATGACATTGCTAAACTAACTCCTGATGAATAAAAATTTCATGTTCCTTCGTGATTTTGATGCCTGCTGAAATGACACCATGACAATAACAGCTGCATCTGTGTCAGGTTTCTGTTTGGGATTTTGAGACACTTTGGTCATTATTTTACCAATGGGGAAACTGAGATGTTAAAAACTACGCCAGGAATCAAATCCAAACATCATCCTGATTTGTTCTGTTTGCTTAATGTACCCTCTTTAGTAACCAGGAAATTTCAGGACTTCCTGATGCTATAAGTAATGAGCTTATTTGGCAAGCTGGGGCAAAATTCAATTTTGGGAGTGAGGCATCAGATGATGTGGCACACACAGCATTTGACTTAACATTTAGGGCTGAATTCCTAATAAGCATGGTGACATTTGCTTTGGAATATGCCTTGCACACAGCTTTATGGCACATTTGTCGGGCAGAGGTACAAAAATGGCAAACTCTAAGCCTTGTACTTTAAATTAGATCGGTCTGATTTGATGATAATGTGAGTGAAAGTCTGGGCCTCATCCTGTGGTAGCCTGCCCTTGGGGACAGCCTGGCCGGCTACCTTCCTTTGCTGGCATTTTGTGTATCTACAGGGTCTGTATTCTGTGAGGCAGCCACAAAACAAAGTTGCTAAGCACAAGATGCAGGTGGGAAACGTGTCTGCCGTGGGAACAGCCCTGGGATGACTCCAAAGGCCGAGAAAGATGCTGGGGACCATTCTCTCGGATGCAGCTGCAGTTGGGGGCAAACAGTCTAGTACCTGTCCTGTATGATAACTACAGGGACACCGGCCAACTGTGGCCCAGCAACACAGAGCTGCAGAAGGACAGAGAACATCTTGCCTCACCAACATTTCTGCCAAGTGCTTACATAAGCCCTGTGCCAGTGGCTTCCTCAGGACACAGCCCCTGGTCCCTGAGTTGCCCAGCCAAGCCATACACGTGCCTCTGCTTGTAGTCCAGCATTTTCTCCACTGATCCAAATCCTGCAAATCCATCCAAGTACTATGGAAAGCATAAAAGTCAATAAATACAGTTGGGGCCAACTTGATTCATTTCAGGCAGTCAAAACATTTTAGAAAGGAAGAGAAAACTGGACCCTATTACTGACGAGGTGCGAAGGCACAATACCGGTTTGTGACAGAAGCAAGACTGGCATCTACATTTCCTTACCTTTGTATTTCTTTACTATTTTCTGGGTTACCCAAGGAAAGCCTGAAAATTCATTCAAAGCATATTTCTCTGCCTCTAGATTCTTAGCCTCCTGAGAACACCTCTGTCTTCATCCCTAGCATCTACGATCTGTTGTTGATTCAGAGATGGTCGTAGTTCCTCCCTACATGGTGAACACTGTCCCATCCAGTGACCAAGACAGGCGTAGCTCCTGCCTTCACGGAGCCCACACTCTGCAATAGCTATTCAACAAATCATTTTTGAATTAATAAATATAGATTACTTTTTTACAGGCCTACAGTATTAGCAAACTACCATATTCTGGTACTGGTTGACACATTAGCAAAATAAAAGCAAAAAAAACTTGAAGTGAAAACATTTCAATCCATTGGTTTAATAGACTCTGTTCTTAGATATTGATGTTGATGTGCCACCCAACTAAATAACAACAAGACTGTTAGATCTGGCATTTAAATGTTTATTATTAAATCACATTAGTTTTTAGCGAATATTCATCTCTCTGTCATGACGTTGGCTAAGAAAGGAGGCAGTGGTAACTCAGAAACTTACTAACCTCGGGGAAAAAGCAACCTGGAATTAAAAATAAAAATAATTAAATGGTGGACTGAAGAACTAAGGATTCCTTAGCTGCTTTCTGTAACAGTTCTGAATTTAGTGCAGTAGTTCTTCTCTGCTAATGGCTATGTCCAGCACAAATAAAATGTCTAAGTGACCCATAGGGTCAGGCCCACTGTCCCTTGGTCTTCCATTGTGCAGCTTGTTTGCCTACTCTTTTCTCCACCAAGAGCAGTAATGGGATCGGCAGGATTGCAACTGGATTGGCTGTGGTTGATAATAGACAATAGGAGTGGACTGTATTTGCAGGTTAGCTGATAAGGTAAAGGTGTGTCTAAGCTTTGCTCACAGTGCATTTATGATAACATGTGTGTCTCTGTTAAATGGGGTGAGAACACAAAACACGAAGAACAGAAGCATCCCAGCATCCTGTAAACTAGCTGAGGACACAGCCCTGCTGTGCTGGATACTAGAGCAGATTCCAAAGGCTTCTAGATAATTCATTGTATTAGGCATGGAGACAGATTCTAGCTTGTCATACGAAGAATTTAAGAGTATATTTTAGAATTATTTCTTATTTTATTTGATGGATTTACAGTGGAGATGTAGAGTTAGCCCAAAGAAGGTTACGAAAGAGACGTTTGTCCTATAAAGCTTTTCTACTGGTATTCTAGGTGCCCCTAAGTGTCTGCGCCAACTGCAGGAGGAGTTGTCCATTCCTCCTCATGCCTGGTGGCAGCCAGCCAGACTAACACATAAATTGTGTTAGTGGGGAAGGTGGTGATAGTAAGAGGCCTATGACTAAATGTACTACCCTCTCCTTTTGGCTAGCACATTTACACCTAGAGAAGATTCTCTGGCGCCAACACCTCCACAAGTAGTTACTCTAATGGAGATTATTTCTGGGACTATGACTAGATGTCCTTCTCAGTGTTCAAATCATACCCCAAAGGTAGCTGCAAACTCTTCAATATATAGGGACAACACTGTATGCCACTAACTAATCACTCCAACGGTGGTAGACAACATGCATGTGTGTACATGTGTTCCTTTGGAAGTTACAACTTATTGACAGTTATTTTATTATTTATTTTATTTCATTTTTCACAAGGAATATCATTTTATTACTGTAATCACAAAATCATAATTTCTGTATAAGAATATACCGTATTTTCCGGCGTATAAGACGACCGGGCGTATAAGACGACCCCCGATTTTTGTTGACATTTTTTCATTTCAAAAGTCGTCTTATACGCCGGAAAATACGGTATGTACCACGGTGAGCCAATCACAACAAGCAAAGGTTCAAAGGTTATAATAGACCGCCTCTCTGACTCTGGCCAATCTGAGCAGGCTTTTTACCAGAACACAGTGTAGCTTCGGGTACAGAAAATTCATTTAGCCGCTTATCGAGACATTTTTCGGGATATACTCAGCGTATAAGATGACCCCCTATTTTCGGTTGACTTTTTTTCGTTTCAAAAGTCGTCTTATACGCCCGAAAATACAGTAAGTGAACATGTGTCAATGCACCGATAATTCACTTTACAAAGAGGACGAATGCACTACAGAACACACTGTAAAGAAAAAGTACTGTAAAATTTTCTGGCCTTGCAGTGCATATTTTAGTGCAAGTATTTAAGATACAATAGTGTTCAATTCAACAAAGTATTGCAGAATATCATGCCATAGTCCACTTAATTCAAAGAGTGTCAAGACAGGCAGCTTGTAACAAAATATCAGAATATATATATATATATCACATGTAAGTCATAAAATATATAATGGTTTATTTAGATAATTTTAAATTATTTCACTGTGGAATTTGGTGTAACTGGAACAAACACCTACCGGTAATATCTTCTTATCAGGAGTAATCTTGCTATTCAATGGCTTTGGCTTCAGGTAGGAATGTCTCCCAGTAGTTTAACAGCTGTGGTTGTGTTTGTACTAATGATTCCAAGTACTTGATAATAACAGTCTTAAAATTAAAAAAGAAGTGGGAAGAGTTCAGAAAGAACAAGTGAAAGATTTAAAAACTGTTATTTATTATTTTGAGAGAGGGTGAGAGAGAGAGCAGGGGAAGGGTCCAGAGCAGTCTCCATAGCTGTACATCATTAGCTGTGACATGGTTTCATTCCACACAGGTGGGTGTGGGGCAACACGAGGCAGGAACCAAACTGGGGCCTCCTGCATGGGAGGTGAGTGCCTTCGCCACAGAGCCATCCCGGCATCACCAGTTGTGCTGCACTTCAGCATATGTGGCTGCATGGGCCAGGATCAGTAATCAAACCCTGGATCTCATGACTGCGAGGCAAGCGCTCAACCGCTGAGCTATCCCAGCATACCCTGACTGGCACTTTTATCATAAAAAATCCTACCTGTGCAATGATCCTATTCTCTGAGGCTTTGGTGAGATGGCTACTGCTCATGGAGCTAGCGAGAGAACTTTCTGGGTTTCTCTCCATATACACCCGCCATGTTCTAGCCTTCTACATCATGATCCTGCTGTGGGCAAGGCAGCTAGAAGAGAGGTGCTTCGGACCTGAGTAGCTGTTTTCTCCAGGAAAACAAGACAAAAAACGCACCAGGCCCTGTTTTCTGGGACTTGCCTCCTGCCCCAACCTGTTCCTCCACTTAACATGCAGGGTCAGGACCCTTTAAGAGGCTCCAAAATACGAGACCAGGCCAGACGACACGTGTAGAGTTATAGATATGTGGTCAAGAAAGCAGCTTCCCTCCTCTCCTCCCACAAGTTCACCAGAGCCTGAGTTGTCGCTGTCGAGTAGGCTGTTATAACCTCAAGTGCCTTGTACCTTTCCCATAAAACTCAATACACTGGCCAGCCAGTCGTGGAGAAAATGACTCAAAAAGTGGTTTTGTGGGCTTTTCCATTAGGAGTACGTTCTACAAGTAAGGTCCTTAGAAACTGCCAACTCCTTTTTAGGCTTATTTTATAAATTTTAGAGAAGAAACAGCTGTTTATATTCTCTCTGTCTAAAATGCAAGAGAAACCGTCTTACAAAGAGAGTCTTCTATGGACAAGTAAATTGCACATGGCAATTTGGGGCAGCATTTTCTTGTATTTCTGCTAGTTTTCTGAGTTCTCAGATAAATTGCAGAAGCCTGGAATTATGGGGAAATAGAAATGTATGTATCCATTTTTTCCTGTAAGGTAAATTTTAAATTATCCACCAGGACTTAAGCAAACCAGGCAAAATCATTGATGAAGTATTTGAAGATTCATTGTACCATCATCTAAGAGATGTTGGAGGCCATTGTCCAGGCATAAAGAATAAGTTTCAGAACATAATTAAAATGGTCTTCTTTCTGAAAGTATGGGTGTCATACAAATATAAATCTCTCCTTCTGCTTTATTTTTGTTGACTTAACAATTCTGACTAAAATATTCCTTACAAGAACATCATATAATAAAGAAACGATATGCCATTTGAGGTATCAAGTAAGCAATCATTTAAAATGTTAATGCTGGTGAAGATGTAGTGAAATAAGAATACTCACTAAATACTAGCATGTCTATAAATTGGTTCAATTATCTTAGTGAACATCAAGAAAAATACATAGTTTTAAAACATTTAATAAAGCAAATGTTTATGCTGTTTGCATTGGTACAAATTCTTATATTTGCACATATAAGATTCTGTCTTACAAGAATAAATAATGAGAGAATGCAAAAGTGAATATAAAATTATTTAGTGGAGCTTTATTTTCAACAGTTAAGAAAAGGAGACTATAAACGCCTGACTTGAAGAGGAATAGAACCTCCTAGATTATAGTATAAACGTTGATTAGAGCCATGATGATCGGGGATATTTATGAAAATAATAGGTTCCCAGGTTTATCCTTTACAGAACCTGATTCAGAATCTCCCTTCTTTCAACTCTAATCACTTTCTGTTTTAGCGAGGCTCTTTAAGATTTTGGGAAATAATGACATGCTATGGTCATTTCTGATGATGGGTACTGATTGTAAAGGAAGAACAGAAGCACAGGAAGCAGTTCAGGGGTCAGGAGTAGTCCTAGTTTGCCATACTCCAACAGCTTCTCTCTGATTATGTGTCCGTGTGACTGTCTTTTCTGAGTCTTTGGGATTACGAGGCATGGGAGTCATTTGGATCCTCTGGTTTAGGAATAAGAGGTGTCCCAGTCTAGAAGTGGCATCATTTTCTTCTCTCAGGTCTAATGAATGGAACAGCAGCATGTGCATCAGACTTGACTGTTTTGGGATTTTAGCAGCCTACTGTTCTGTGTTTATCAATAAAGACATATGTAGGAATGCCAGGATGGCTCCGCAAGTTGAGCACTCGTCTTGCAGCTGTGAGATCTGAGTATCGAGTCCTGGTCCCAGCCCGTGTAGACCCATGTGCTGAGCTGGGGTGAGCTTCCCATGTGGGCGGCCCCCAGTTTTCAGGGGCAAGCTTCCATGCAGGAGGCCCCTGGTTTGATTCTCACCCTGTGGAGCCCCTCACCCACCTGTGTAGAATGACACTATGTCAAAAAACAAACAAACAAACAAAAACTTATGATGTATAGCTGTGGGGACTGTTCTGGGTGCTCACTCTTCTCTCTGTCCCTCTGTCTCTTTCTGTGTCTCTTCCTCTCTGTCAAAAAACAAAATAAATCTTTAAAAATGTTTAAAAAAATAAAGACATGTGTGACCCATTGTTTATTGTCTCTATTTTGTTGTTTAAGTATATGACCATTAATGTAAGCTTTTTGGATCACTGTAACATAGGTTCATGAGTTTTATAATCTTTTCTGTTGGAGGTTTTTCACAAATGAGTGTCATAATCTGACCTTAGCATTCAGGTTCTACAAGTACATAAGTGCACAAATCATGAATGTCCAGCTGGATGGATTTGTACAAAGTGAAAACATCCATGTAACCACTAGATTAAACACAGAACACTGCTAGAATCCCAGAGTCTCCCTCATGTTCCCCTCAGCCGTAACTAGCCCACAGGAACCACTATTCTGACTTCTACCACCATAATGAATTGGTTTGACATATTTTTGAACTTAATATAAATGGAGTCATACAATGTGTACTGTTTCTTGTTTGGCTTGTTTGACTTAGTACTACATTTGTGAAATTTATTCATATTGTGGTATGTAGCTGTGTTTTATTTTCATTAGTTTGTTATGCTAATAATCCACAATTTCTTCATTTTACTGTTGATGAATATTTAGGATATTTCAAACTTCAGGTTATTTTCAACTATTGGAATAGTGTCAATATGAACATTATAGACATTTTTATCATATGCATGTTTACACATTTTTTGTTGGGTATAATCCCAGGAATGGAATTGAAGGATCATAGATTATACATACAAATAGCTTTAGAAGGATCATAGATTATACATACAAATACCAATGTTTTTAAGTGGTTAAAAATTTACATTTTCACTAAAAGCCCATGAGAATTCCATTTATCCCACATCCGTATTCCATATTTGGAATTCTCAGTTTCAAAACAATGTGTCATTCTGGTGGGTATGTATATATAGTATCACACTGTGGTTTTAATTTATAGTTTCCTGATGAATGATGAGGTTGTCTTACATGTTTATTTGCCATTTGGCTCTCATGATATTGTGAAGTACTTATTCAAGTCTTTTGTCAATTTTATAGAAATTTGGTTTGTCTTTCTTTTTCTTATAGATTTTCAGGAGCTCTTTACATATTCTGGGTATGTCTTTTGTCAAGTAAGTTAATTGAAAATATTTTCTCTGAACTCTTAGGATGATGTCTTCAAATAACCGTAGATCTGGATTCTAGTCCTTGCTCTTTCATGTACTTGACCCTGGGCAAGCTACTTAAACCAGTGATTCTCAGTTGTCATGTCTGGGGCAAGGGTCCTAATGTCACCCTGGGAGTACTACTGCCTGGATGGAGAGGAGATGTGCTATGCCAGGTCCATCACAACCTCTCAGGAAGTAGTTTCCTAAGACTATTTCCTGATAGGCCAAGAGCTATATTGGAGAATTACACAGGTGACTAAAAGATAACTTTATAAAAACACTGCCTTCTTTGGGAACTCCTGTTGTAGGTGGCAAAGACAGTTGGGCAAAGGAATTATGGCTGTTCAATGAACTCAGTGGAGAAAGCAATAGGCTTTGAGTAGTTTTGCAATTAAGTAGTTTTTGAATTAAGTCACTGTCCTTACAGTGGAACAACAGAGAGGGAAAATATAATAATACATTATCACTCGGTAATAACTGAACACAAATTTAGTTGTTTGAGCAAAAATCTGCTACTGTAGACTCATGTCCTGAGACAATGAGCCCAAGATAGGTGTCTAGTCTAACAATATCTGTGAGGTACAGCCCAGAAGATGTGTCCCTAATAGGACATTGTACCTTGCTGTTGCTTCTCAAGCGTGGAAAGGCAGGAGGATGAGAAGAAAGATGCACGTGAGTGTGTGTGCATGCACACCATATTTTCACTTTTTAATTCCTTCCACAAACACATTATTGGGCACCTCCTGTGCACCTGGCACTGACGTGGACAGTGGGTATTCATCTGCAATCAATGCACAGATCAGATCAGACAATGTCTGTGCTTAGGTTAATATAGAAACAGGCAGTAAGATGTGCTATGAAAATTGCCTAAGATAAACTGTGCCTGGCTTAAAGATATTCTGATATCTAGCCCTCATCGCATAACTAAAAGGCTACTGAACAAATATTGACTATCTCCTAGCAGAGTCTAGAATAAATGGGCTTGGATAACGGCACCTGTTGAAAAGATTGAATCCCTGAATGAATGGGCCTTCTCTGCAGGCTGTGGAATTTGATGGAAACTGCAATGGACCTAAAATCCAGAAGGATATTTAACATGCTGCCCATTTGCCATATTAGAGCCCAGTTTCCAAAGCTAAAGCACCAGGAACAATCGAATAAATCACTCAAATTACTTCACCTTCTCCCAGCACTCTGCTCTTCTCTCTCGTGCCCTCTTTCCTCCTGATCCACAGTCACTTTTGCTTACATTGCTTAGAAAAGGTACCTAACTTTTCCTTTGACTACGGAAATGTGGTTCATGAGATGTAACCAATTTCTAGAATAATTTCTTCTGTATGTTCATTTAATAAGTGCTCGCTGATCAGGCTCTACTATGCTGTATCATACATCATTGTTTAGGGCAACTAAACTGGGCAGAGATCCAAGCTCATAATCAACATTTAGGTGAATAATATTGTTTTTCAATATGGAAAATAAGTGACAGTCTACAAAAATTAGTTCTGATAAATTATTAGCTAC
>PVKE010018836.1:0-29101 GCA_004027555.1 Craseonycteris thonglongyai
ATCCATGTTCTTTTAATTGCCCTGGACGTGAGTTTTTTGGCCCTTTAAATAATTATTGTTGTTGTTTTTTACGTAGGTAGATAAGCCGTATATCTATATTTCAGTACGAGGTGTACTCAGCGAGCTATTGATAGATTAGCAAAAAGTAAGTCATATTATTCTTTCATGATAAATTTTCCTGGCCCCCCAAAAAACCGTGAAAGTGAAATATTGAAATCAAATTATCAGCCATACTGTGCATTTTTATAACAACTTTTTCATATTTACGAACAAATAGTACAACTTATACATTGCAGTTGATAAAAAAAATAAATTGCATTTTAAGTTAGTAAAAATCTATCTTGAAAAAGTGTCGGAAAATCGTATTTTTTAGGTACCGCATGTACGGAATGCTGCTATCAAAAGTTAGGTCTGGAAATTTATTTTCTTCATGAGCCTATATCTCGAAAACTTAATAAGTGACTTAAAAAATAAAAAATAGTTTTGAACATATATTTTACTTATCTACCCATACCTTTGCTGGAATGCACTTTATACTGAAACACAGTGTATAAACATAGTATGCATTTCACACCCCTTCTTCCCCCTTAGACTACGCCTATGACAACAAGTCGATCGCGATACTTTTAAGATAAAAAGTAGATCTTATATACAGAAAAGTTGGCCACCCCTGCTGTAGACTTTCATGATATGATCTCAGTCTCACTCCTTGGCTTCAGTATGTACTTTGTTGATCCACCCAAACGAAGCCAAATTAATCGCTCTACCTCACTGCTCATGCTTTTTTCCTTCTCTTCTAGCCTTCCCAATCTCCACCACCCAGTTACAAACCTGCTTTTTGAAGGTTTTGCTCTTGTTTCTGATTTTTCATAGCTCTAATCTCCTTTCAGATATTATATATATTCTTGTTGCTCTGCCTTATAACACTTGTAATAGTTATGTGGGCAGATGTCGTATTTCTGCTCCTGGTACCTAAGTTTTATGAGGTTGAGCTGAGTTTATAGCATCTTGATATTCTTTGCTCTCCTTAGGGTATTGTCTTAAATTTAGAAGGCACTCAAATATGTAAATCAGTTAAATTAATAAATAAATGGTATTAACTGTGTGACCTAGGAAATCTCACTTTGGGCTTGATATTCCTTATTTACAAAATAATAAGATTGAAGGAGATTCTCTAGCTTATTTTCTTCCAGCTTATAAAGTATATATATGATTCTGAATCATACCATGTCGTCATATAAAGAAAAACTGAAGCATATTTGAAATAAGTACAAAAGACTCTTTGTGTATGCATAATTACTGATTCAGTTTTCTCACCCTTACACTCCTATTATTTTTAATTCCCTGCTAGTTTTAGCATATTAAACACAAATGCCATTATTGTTAAAAAATAATTAATGAAAAAGAAACTTTTCTCAAATAAAGGAGTGCATAATGGGATTTTCAATGGCTTATAGAATTTGTTTATGCCAAGGTTTTCTTGGTCTGGCAGATTTTTCTCAAAAATCTGGCTTGGTGCTGTTTGATAAAAAGCATTGAGCTTACATTTATATTTATTTTTTTAAAGACTTATTTTATTGTTTTTGACAGAGAGAGACAGAGGGAGAGACAGAGAGAAGAAGGAGGGCCCAGCACAGTCTCCATAGTTGTACATCATCAGTTTTCGACATGGTTTCCTTCCACACAGGTGGGCGGCGGCTGTGCAGGGCGGGACCTGGGCTGGGGGCCTCCCAAATGGGAGGCATGCTCCCACAAACTTGGGGACAAACAGGGGGCCTCCCACATGGGAAGCTTGCTCTGGTAAGAACCAAACCAGGTGCCTCCCACTTGGGACCAGGGCCAGGACTCCATCCTTGAACCCTGGGACTACAAAGCAAGCACTTAACCTGCTGAGCCATCCCGGCTTCCCTTTATTTTTATTTTAGGTAAGTTGATTATTATTAGTGGTTCTTCATTTTAAATATTTTTACTTTTTTTTTTTTTAATTCCAGATTTTCACTGTTTTATGATCGACTATATCTAGTCTATATAAATGCACTAGTTTGTCACTGCTCCTATGGCCCCAGGGCTAGAAGATACCTGCCCAAGTTTTTCATGTTTGTTGTTAGTATAATGCACTCTGCTTCTTTGAGTACACAGAGGATGAGATGAAAACTGGAGAATCACTGAATCTGTGGAATAGCAAGAGACGTCGTACTGGCATTTTACTGTATTTGCAAAGGATGTTATGACAGGGGGTGTCACTCTGAGTCATCATTCAGTTAAACAGATCGATGCATGCATTCAAATTCTTGACTTAGTATGAAAGTTATATTCCACTGGATGTTTGAATTTAAAAGTATTATTACCTAATATACGAGCAAAATAATGCCAGTGCTTATCTTGCATCCTACTTGGAAGAGACAATGAGAGTTTTTGTAATGTGTTTGCAGCAAGTCTGGCATTTTGAGGTCATTTTATCACATGCCTCGATGATTATACATTTGTGACTCTCCATGTATAAGGACATTTCTATGTCTTATGAAAAGATTGTTATTGACAATTCCTTCTTTGGTGGTTGGAATAATTCAACTTTCAGTTTATAATTGCTTCTGTGCTTTGCTTTGTGCTATGAAGAAAAGTGCAGCCCAAACAGCTATGATAGCTACACAAATCTGTCCAGAACATAGAGCTGATTCTTTGAAGAGACAAGGTTTGAACCCTAACCTCCTAACTCAATGAAGTGCTCTTCTGCAAATTCTGTAGTCCATTTAAGTTGTAAAATTCTTGGAAAAATTGGCTTTGCTTTCTGGGTCAGTTGATACAGACTACCTAAAATCTATTAATAACTGGAAACTATGAGTTGTTTGTAAAACTCCCTGTATATTAATAACTCAAATTCTTTTCCAAAATTCTAGAGTAGTTTGGGACTTTTTGCTGAGGGAAGTTAAAGGTCTCAACACACTTCACCCTGCTTCTGCTTAGGAGAATCAAAGGAATACTTCAAAGATCTCAAGTTTGAAAAATATCAGAAACTCCTACTTGTAGAATAGTTCAAAGCAATCATAGGTGAATCACGAGGGATTTGTGTGGAAAGTTAGTATCCAAATATATTTTTCCTCTGAAATTCACATAGGTTTCTAAATTCAGTTGTATTAGCATTTTTATGTATTCTCTCACAACTACCATTTCTGCATCACCTGAAATCATAGCCTGTACTCCACCTTTAATGTTGAGATAGCTGTCATGTTTCACAGACTTCTGAGATACCTACTTTCCCTCTATTTGCCCTCTGCTTCCCTTACATGTGGAAATAAAGCTTGTCTGAAAGATTTGATTTTTCTCTACCTCTGTTTTTATAGTTCAACTTTAGATTTGCATTTTTATCACTCCTCTCTCAAAACCTAACAGCAATGCCGTTGAGTTTTAATAGCTCTTTATTGCCAGTTCTCAAAATTAGTGCATCATTATTTTCTGGCCTGAATAGGTTTGTATGCAAGCTTCATTCGATTCCCTATTATTATTATTATTATTTTTCCTGGTTCAGTAGAGTCCTAGTATATAGTAGTGATGTGTGTCTGTGCATGTGTGTGTATCACTAGTGCAAGAGCCCAGGTGTGAGCACTCCTGCCTACAGAAAGTAATTACTGAGCCATTATTTCTGTTTATAAATGCACACAAAGTCAAATAGGTCCACATTTATCAGAGCTCCAGTGAATTCCAACTCAGCGAGGCCTTGCCAGGGTGGTACTGCACCCTACAGAGGGGTCAGTTTTTATTTGCTGCAACTCTGAGTATTCCAGGAAAGCTTGGGAAATTGTGAACGGCAGTTCTCACTCTTTATCCCCTTGTTGTTTAGCAATGCCTTCAGCAGTATTATATCTCTAACTCTTAATTTATCTTCATTCCTCCACTCAACAAATATACTTGAACATTTGCTTAAGTGCAAGTCTCTTCTATGGGCATATACACTAGTCTCTTTAACTGGAACTCAAGCAACCAACACTCTCAAGCAACCAGGTTGTTTGAGAGTGCTGATTGCTTGAGTTCCGGTTAATAGAGAGTCGATTTACTTCTATGCGGCATCGACCAATCTGCATGGATGTCAGTTAACTAAGAGTCTACTGTATATGACCATTAGGTTTCTGCTCAAATATATGAGTCCTTGGCTTTTTTTTCCTTTTTGTTTCTTGGAAGTCTATGCAGATGTTATTTTAGTTTTGATTCTTTGCCTGAGTCATTTTTGTTAGCTGCACCACTGGATTGAACTACATGTAGTTCTTAGCAACTATGAAGGTAGATTTTAAGAGTATCATAAAGGTCTCTGATTTCCCTCCTGCCACCACCCACCCCTGCCCCCAGCCCCCAATGTGCTTCTCTTGCCAGTTCATGAGTGAAATTATTCTGTTACTCTGGAATCATTTATTTGACTCAAGTTTTTTTGTTTCTAATCAAAACTTGAGCCTATTATTTTATTGCATGTTGTTATGAATTATCTATACTTTCAGGGGAGTAAACTTCGATGATGAGAAAGTGAAGGAAGTTTGAAGATTCTGGTCCCTTTGGGGAAGAATACCTCTTGGGTAGAAGGAAGTATTGCTATGGGAGGATGCCAGGGTTACCCAAGGCATTGAGAATAAGTTGATCACAGCATTAGTTTAGATAATTGTTACTAGAACTGTGGTTCTCACCCTGTGTTGGGAGTTATCTCAGGGAGGAGAGAAATATGTAGTCTAACTTCTTTACTAGGTTGGCTGCTTAGATTTCCAGTGTGTACTAGTTCAGTCTAAAGAAAACCTTTTAGAATATTAGATTCAACAATATTTTATTTTTTCATAATCTAGGGTGAGGGGTGGACTCTGTGCAGACAGAGAAAAGTAATACATATTTTGCTCACTTTTAAATATACTTATAGTTTTCAATAATTATACTTCTCTCTAGGATAGTGTTAAGTACAGACACTAGAGTCAGGCAGCTTGATTTCAAATTCTGTGCCACTTAATCACAGTGTGACCTTGAACAAACTAGCCCCACTGTATTTAAAGTTCCTCTAAAATTGGAGATAAATAACAGTTGACTTCCCAGGGTGATTGTGAGGATTAAATAAGAAAATATATGGAGGGCATTTAGCACAGTTTGTGGAATAATGATAGGTATTAATTATATTGAAGTTTAATATAACCAGTCCCTTTATGATTTCATTTAACTTCAAAATGGCTGTTTAATGTCCCCTTAGGTATTATTCCAAACACTTTCAATGGTTATTTACTACAGTATTTTCTTTGTCCTTTCATAGCTCAATATATAATACCGTATTTTCCGGCGTATAAGACGACCGGGCGTATAAGACGACCCCTTAATTTTACAGTTAAAACATAGGTTTAGGCCTATATTCTCTGTATAAGACTACAGCCTCGGAAGTGTGGGGTAGTCTTATACAGCGAATATAGGCCTAAACCTATGTTTTAACTGTAAAATTAGGGGGTCGTCTTATACGCCGGAAAATACGGGTATCTATTTTCAGAATTTGTTGGTTCCAGTGAATTACTTGCCCTTTCAGAGAATTTACTACCAGTTGATCTTAAGACACATCATAAGATACATTTTGAGTTTTAGCTGTTTTGTTTTATCAACTATTATTCCTATGCTCTTTAGATTAAAAGAGATGAAAACTAATAAAAGTACTGGCTGAGTTTACAATTCTCCAGCAAAGCTTTTCTTTCAGCTTTCATATACAAAGTACTCCAGACACTCTCACAAGCTCACTCATCTTTGATTTTCACCAAAGTAGCTTTAAAATAGATATCCTTTGAATGACTCTTGCTCTGTTTCTTAGAGTTATAACTTTCTTTAGTCAATACTTGCTGTTCTCCCAAATAAGTCCAAATTTATTTACTTAGACCTGATTTAGAACCCTCATTAACATGTTTGGTATGTTTTTCTGAAATAAAGCTATTATTAACTGTGTTTGTAGTAGACACAACTTAGTGTGGTTGCCTTGATCATGATAATGTCCCAGTTGATCGGGAATTTGCTCCTCTCCTTCTTCAGATAACAAATTTGAATCCTGGCTACAAACGATAGCCTATGCCCATCATAGTGCCTCCCCCTGGCCCATAAGTGATTGTGGCATCTGAAACGTGGTAATAATAACCAAACCAGATCAATTTTGCTTAGGAATTTTGCAAACACGAGAATATACTCTTTAAAATGTCTTTGTCAATAGCAGTAAAATGTTAGGTTGGAGCTGCCTCCAGTCATATTTCCGGAACCCTGTTGACAGCTGGCTTAAGAGAAATAGAGCTGAAATTGAAAGAGGGAGAGAAAGCACCTAGATTGGGGGTGGCGAACCTGTGGCATGCGTGCCCAAAGTGGCATGCGGAGCAATTATTTCGGCACGCAGAGCTGTGAATACCATTTAAAAAATTATTGTTTATGCTCTTATAGACATAAAAATAATCGATACCTCTATCTCACTCAATGGGTTGGCACGCGAGCCGAGCGAGTATACTCTTATTTCATAAATTTTGGCACTCAGTCGCCAAAAGGTTTGCCAACCCTGACCTAGATGGTATTTGAGTTTTGGATCCACTACATGGAGCCAGAGGTACTCCTTATCTTTTCACTCTGCAAATATTCTGTTTAAGTTTAAGGTTGAGCACCACCTTTTAGATATTACAATCATGTGTGGACAGGGAAGAGGCACTGAGATTGGACTAGCCTGTTTATCTGTAGGCAGAAAACGAATCCATTACCTGAACCAAGAAGGAAGCATATTCACAACCAACTGGGACACTTTCATGAGCAAGGCAACCAGGCCAAGTTGTTTCTATTACAAACACATTTAGTAATAGCTTTATTTCAGAAATAAATCACCTGATTGTAAAAAATTCTCTTCAAAACAATGCATGTAATCTTCCATCTTAAAGCCAATAAAGGGGTCTTGATATTTTAAGTTTAAGCTTTGCTAGCAATTTAAGACTGAGAAACCGTAGGCCAGAATTCTAGCACAAAGAAAATTTACAACTTTGTAAATAATGTTGTAAGGTATGGTGAGCTTAAATGCAGCATATCCTCACTAAGGAGACAGATGCAGTAGCCCAGATCTAAGTTCAAATCCTGGTGGCAACTTATTTTGCAGGTGATCTTGAGGCCATTGTTCACATTTTCCCTTTGTAAAATGGGGATTCTAATGATCCTATAGTGTGGATGTGAGAAGTAAAAGACAGGGAATAAATCAGAGCTTAATTGGCTTATTTTCCATTATAAACATATCTCATATCTTTCTTCCCTTTTGTTGGCATTTGAGATTCTGTCCAGTCATATTTTGCTGCAGAACTATGCATGTATGGGTTAGGGTGGAATGGAGAGGGCTTTTATACATCTGGTCTTTGGTTTACTGGGATCTCTTCATTGTTATTCAAGCCTTGAGCAATTGAGCCAAAATAGTTGTTTGGATTGTTCTATTCCAGCATATTCCCCAAGACCTGCTTTCCACAGCACTGTACAGCCACTTCTTAGACAAGTAATCTTTGACACAGAGACTAAACTGCTGAAAATAAATTTTTCCTTAGCTGAATGCCCTCTGAGGCAGTTTACTTCTTAATTATCACCTTAGTGCATTTCCTAACTTTCTTCTGTTGTTATTTGCCCCTAATGCCAGCTCTAATGAAGAGGTGAGCTTCAGTTTTCCACAGCTAGTACTACTCAGTCAATAGGAAACTCCACCTTCCCTCATTCTCTGGCTATCATCTACCCCAGACTTCTATTATTAGTACATTGTATTGAAGGGTGTGCTTCTCTTTGATGCTTTCAACCCTCCAGGCCCTGACACATTTTAGACACTGAGTCAGTGGTAACTATAATTATCATCACCATAACTGGGCTTAGCATGTTTACAACTGCTATATGATCTGACATCTATCACTTTGTTCGTCACCAGATTCTATTCTTTCTACTAATCTGTTTGGTGGGTATTTTCTTCCTCTCCATACCATGTGTGTCTTATTAGAAACAGTTCACTCAATCAGGAAGGATCGACTTTCTTCACACAACAGAACCTTCTTTGGACAAGAGTACAGGAGTTAAAACTTTATCCTACTGAAACATCCAAACACACTTTAGTACTCCACTGCTGGTGTATCTATAAACATTAATCAGAGTAATTTTCTTGTAAGGTCTCTACCACAAATGTGGTGGCACACAGATACTAGTAATAAGGCTATAAATAAACTTTTCTATGTGTTATGTTCTTGATTGAAAAGATTAAAAGTCAGCTGTGATGTTTCTCCTTAGAAACATTTCTTGTGTTCAAGAATGGTTTTATTATTATTGCCTTTTGAAACAAATGGGATATTTGAAAACAACAGAGAGTTGGTAAAAATGTCCTTACCCTAGTGCTCAGAAACTTTGAAAAAGGGTTTTCAACTACTTTGAAGAATTTTTATTCTCTTCTGATAGCTTGTGAGTAATTCAAGCCATATAATTTCCTCTGGTGCTGTGGCCTAGCTATTGCTTTAGCATGAAGAAAAAAATGAAACTATTTATATGAGTCATCTATCAGAATAACTAGATCCAACTGTTCAACGGGGAAGCAGAAGAGACCAAGAAATGATTTTGCCATTAATTATACAGTGTTTCATCTGAAGTAATTGTATATTAGAAAGAACAGTGTTGCATATTAGATTCTCTGCTTTCCCAGATGTAGATTATCCCTGCCTTTCCAAGCTTACTCTTCAACTTACTTCTAAAGGTGAAAAGTAGGCATTGGATGTTTGAATTATTAATGCTATAACAGTCATTGCCTCTGTCTATTGAGTTGAGAAGTGTGTTAGCTTATGGTGTGAATTAAAAAAAAAATGCTGCATAGTAAGCAGCATTACTTTGAGCAGTAGTGTGTCCAAGTAAAAATAATGAAAAGAAGGATACGATATGGGAATCTGTCCTAGAGACAACCAAAATACCTAAAGTGGTGTGATATTTTGGTGTTACAGAATGATTGGTTTCTGGACCATCTCATCAAGTCTTTCTTAGCACACCATTACATTTAAATCACACTGAGCAAGGTTTAGACTAGGCATTTTAAAGCAGACTAGGCCCATATGTCTTTTAAAAATCGGAAAATAGAGAGGTGATACCAAGTTGCTGATATTCCCTCTTTTGACCCTAGGTCCAGGGAAGATGTAGTGCAGGTTTTATTTCCTCTGCTGGATCAAGCTTCTGGTGAATGTGACATTCAAGATTGTGGATCATGTCTTCTGTCCTGGGGTAGGGATTGGGTTGAATCTCAAATCAGCCTGGGTGCAAGATATATATAGTGCAACTCTATCAGCAGCAACCTGTGAAGAGAACTCAGGCCTTTCATTATGCCTTCCCTTACCTGCTCTTTAACTCTGTAGGGCTAGTGCCTCCCAGGCCCATTGCTTCCAGTCCTGTTGCATTGAAGTGAGGGCAGGGACTTCAATTGGCATTTTCTTTTTGTCTCAACTTCTGTTCATAAAATGTTTATGGATAGAATTAAAATCATTTAATAGTCTTTGCAGTGGTGTTTCTTAAGTGCTCTAATGATTGTGCTGTATTATAATGACTAGATGATTTGAATAATAGTTTTCTCTGCTTTAAATTATAGTGTATAAATAACTTGCTTGAAGGGATGCTCCTATAGTTTGAGCCTTTAAATAATTGTGATTGTTGTCTAATTAAACATATACAAAAGTATGAACAAATGTATAAAGATTTCTTAGGTGTCCTGACTTAGGTTCCTGGTGGAGTTGACTCATTAGCTACAAGTAAAAGAGAAGACACTTTTCTTTCTAGTTGACAAGATGGTGGCCTAAATGAAATTGGTCAAAATTTCTTGGGAAATTAAAACACAGATTTCACAAAGTATAATAGCTTCCTGTGGCTGCTATAACAAGTCACCACAAATTTCTGTTGGCTTAAAACAACAGACATTTATTCCCTCATAGTTCTATAGGCAAAACGTCTGGGAGAACTCAGGATGGTTCAGTGGGTTGAACTCTTGCTTTGCAGCCCCAGTGTCTGAGGATCAATCCCGTCCCCACCCCATGTAGACCCATATGCAGAACTGGGGTGTGCTTCCCATGTGAGAGGCCCCCATTTCAGTTCTTACTAGGGTGAGCTTCCCATGTGTGGAAGGCCCCTGGTTCAGCCCCAGCTCATGGGGGCATGCCTCCCATGTGGGAGGCCCCAGCCCAGTTCCTGCCCTGTGTGGCCCCCACCCACCTGTGTGGAATAAAACTATGTCGAAAACTGATGATGTACAACTATTGAGACTGCTCTGGGCCCTCCCTCTTCTCTCTGTCTCTGTCTCTGTCTCTCTCTCTGTTCAAAAAAAAAAAAAAAGAACAAACCAGTAAAATAAATCTTTATTTAAAAAAAAAAAGTCTGAAATCAGTTTCATAAAGCCAAATCAAGGCTGTTCTTCCTCATGAATCCTTGGGGTAGAGCCCATACCTTGTGTGGTCCAGTTTCCAGTGGCTACCACCATTTCTTAGCGGTGACTGCATCATTGCAATCTTCCTCTATGGTTAGATTGCCTTCTCCTCTTTGTCTACAAAAATCTTCCTCTGCTTCTCTCTTAGAAGGATGCATGCATTTGTGTTTATGGCCCACCTTGAAAATCCAAGATAATTTTCCCATCTCAAGGTCTTTAACTCTTTCACATCTACAAAACTCTCTCTTTCTCTCTCTCTCTCTCTCTCTCTCTCTCTCTCTCTCTCTCTTTCATTGTACAAGATGACATTCTTGAGTTCTAGGGATTGGAAGGCAGGTATCTAGGTATTTTGGAAGACCCATTATTCAGCCCACTGTGTAAATGTTAACAGGATGCTTAGTAGAGAACTACCATGATCTAAATTACTAACAGCTGTGCTTTTTAGCAGTTAGCAACATTCTTCACTAAGAATATTGAGAATCTGAAGTGGCAAATTTGGGGACAATTTGGCCTATGAACTAGAATGTTACAAAGCACAAAGGTGAAGCTCGCAGACATGTAGATTTAGTGTTGTGTGGAATGGTGCATTAGAATTTGTATAAGTTTTTGATTAGGTGATTGTTACCATCTCTTGTCCACAACTTTGGATGTTTTCTAAAAGTTAGAGCTTTTCTACTGTGTCAGAATTTTCTGGTCGGCAGATATTATTGAGATGGGAAATTTAAAATGGAATTGCTTTCATTAATAAATGAATTAGATGTGTGTCTACATGCTGGAAGCTATGAAAGATACCTCATAAAAATTGAGTGTGTGTTGTTTTTCTTCCATATTAGTGACTTACCTTCTATCATCATATGACTTCAATAAAAAGGAACTGATCCCTTAGCTTTTATATTGATAACAGTGTCTCCTTTTTGGATTACCAGACCCAGAATCTGATATATGGTGAAAATCATTGAGTTCCCATGTAAAACCAAAACTCCCTTCCTGACCACAGCTTTTCTTTATTATTTCTTTTCTCTATTACACATCCCCCAATTCTGAGGCTTTGTGCTATGATTTGGTTCTTATAGACCTGAATTGCTCTCACTGTTGCCTTCATGTCATGTGGCTGGCTTCATATTGTCTGTCCTCAGATATTTCTGGGCAGTGGTTGCTTCAAACCCTCTTTCTTCCCTGCCTACCCTGGGTGTCTTGTGATAGGATATGCTTCTTTAATCCAGACTACCATGGTGGCATAGTAAAACATCATAATGTGAATAAACCTAAACATTATGGCCAACAGGTTTGAAAAAGCCTTATTTTCCCTTAGCTGAATTATGAGAATGAATAGTTTAGGCTTCAGTGTTATTGCCACACTAAATGTAGAATACAAGAAATATAATGATTTTACTAACCTGATTTTTTAGAAAAGATTGACCCCCAACCCCCACCCTCCAATATTGATTTATTTATCTAGCCAACAAGAATATTTCTATTTGCCGGCACCTTTGCAAAGTGATGGGGATAAAATGATAAACAAAAACAGACTTGCTTTATGCCCTCTTGGGGCTTACATGATGATATGTGTGTGTGTGTGTGGGGGGAGTTGGATATTAAATCATAGGGTCATATAAAATTGCAGGTTACAATTATGTGTAAAAGACCTATTTTAGGAAAGGTCAGAGCATGTAATTGGTTATTCAACGTAGTTGAGAAGAGGCATTCAAAGGTTTCCCTAAAGAAATTGAAGAATGAATGAAAATTAGCAGGTTGGGATAGTAGGGATGAGGAGAGAGCATTCTATGCAGAGCACATGTGTAAATGTCCTGTGGTGAGAGGAAGCATAGCACATTGAAGGGACCAAAGTAAGACCGATGAGGCTGAAACAAGAAGGCATTTGAGTTGGGTAGGTAAGAATCAGATTATCTTTTTTTTTTAGGCCTTTGAATATTAGGTCCTATTAGAAAATCATAGAAAACTGTTGGATACTTTAAGTATAAGTATGGTGTGATTAGGTTTATGTTTTCAAAAGGATATTGTGTGTAGAGATGAGTTTGTAGAAAAGCAAGAGTGGATGTGGGAAGGCTAGTTAGAAGACACCTGTAAAAATAGATGAAAATGGCTGATTCTATTTTTCTGTATTCTTTGATTTTATTTTTTCCTGGTTTACAGCATTGTGCTTGGATCTGTGTATATTTATTTAAAGAACAAGATATAAATCTAGCTATGTCTTGGTGTGGTAGGAAAAACTTGAACCAGGTATGCCTTGTCTTCAGTGTCTCTGTTGTTTGTCACTGATATCCATATTCAATTTGAAATACTCAAAAATTCTATAGCTTTGTGAAAATACAGAGATTAAGATATTCTAATTATAACAAATCACTCATTTATTCCTTAGGGGAAAAAGTTAGAAAAGGTCTAGGGATATAGGAAAGACATCCTATGTTACAATCGTTGTGGACCAGAAAGTGATGAAGCAAAATTTAAGGTCTGATTAAGACTGCAAAGGGTATAAAGATTCCTGAGGTTCTTGGTAATTATGTAATAGAAATTTAATCCAAATTGGCAGGAAATTAGTCTTTGTAGGATAAGAAGATGATAAGTAGGTCAGTTGACAATATGGTGTGAATATTTTATCTGAGCTTAAGAAGAGGTCATTCTAAATGCTTCATTAAAACTCAAATATTCTATTAAAATGAAGATATTCTAAATATGTCAGGCTTTAGAAAAAGAAATTTAGGTGTATTACAAGGAGATATTCTACATTGCAATTACTTAATATCCATCCAAGAATTTAATTAATAGCTGCAAAAATATGAAGTGAATGTTTCTGCTATAAATTTCCTCAAATTTGCCTCAAAAGAATATAAAATATTCTGAGTTAAAATAAAGTTGAGACGTTGAAGCTCTGAAAATGTTCTCAGTTGGTTTTGGGAGTTGGGCTTAATGAGGTCTGGGTGCTCCAGTCAAAAGTCCTGGTAAAGTTCCTCCTCCATGAAGGGCAGAGTTGAGGCAGCAAGGACCTGCCTTGATTGGCTTCTACAGGGAGGAATAGTATTTTTGACCATCTCTTCTCCATTTTTCTTGATTTTCAGAGATCAGATACAGAGCTTGACAGGTTTATTTGCCTGGAGAAGTGGGTTCTAGGTTCTGGAGAGAAGAGTGAAAGCACAACCTTAAGGAAAGAGAAATCTGATAACACAGATTCTCACTGATCAAAGACCCACATTACCTCAGACCCAGTACAAATTCTGTGCTTCCCAGTAAAATTCTTCTAACCTTGTTGAGAAAGGAAAAAACCTAGCAAATAACACACAAGATATTATTGCTGGGGTCCAGGTAACCCAAGGGTAATTATTTATCCTACTAAAACCCATTTGTAGGACCCACAGAATGATAACGTAGTTGGTCAACACAGGCTTTAGAGTCATACACACCTGAGTCAGATCCTGGCTCTATTAACTGTGAGATCTTTATCACAGTACTTAACTTTTCTAAGCCTCTTTTTCTCATCTCTAAAATGTGGATAATGATGCTGTTTACTTCATACAGTTATTGAGAGGATGAGATGACTTCATAAATACAAAGAACTTAGCTCAGTGAATGGCATATAATAAACTAAATAATTGTAGCAATTACTTCTATTAGGTCTTTCAGATTGTTTATGTTCTTTATCCAGTCCCAACATAGACAGAAAAAGAAGAATGAAACATTTCTACGAGTATTATGTCAATTATACAAATATAATGAATATTCTATGAAAGTAACATAGATTCTCAAAGATAGTTATACAATTTTAGGGGAAAACATTATTTTGAAATTCACCACTATAAACTTCAGTAAAAAATTGCTGATATATTAAAATATGTATGACATTCTCTCTACTTTTTAGAGTTATAGATGGAGAAGTGTTAATTGGTTTTTCTTATATTCAGATATAGTTTATTTTGGGGAAAATATCTGTGTAAATAAATTCTGCAAGTGAGTGCCTGAAAGGAGTAAACCTAATGCATATATTGAGTATACTATCCTAGTGTTTTCTTGATTTGTATGAATGGAATAAATCATGTGATTTTTTTTTTGAAAAGTGCAATTTATATGAAAATGTAATTTTTAGACATTCAGCATCCCATTTACAGGGTAAAGAATTGTTCCCATATATCAAAAAACAAAACAAAACAAAAAAACCCCAACTTTTTTTAACCTTACATTCTTGTGACTATCAAAATAAAATATTTATCTGCAGGCATGATAGACAACTTATTATTATACATTTGGAGTTTTTAAAGATTCTTATTTTGTTCAGAAACATGCTATCATTTCTGACTGACTGCTTTGGGTTTTAATGCCAATATTGTCATTAGCAAAGAGGTATACCAGGTTATATAAGTATAAACAAAACCAGGTTATATTTGAAAAGCACCTCAGAGGAAATTTCTCAAGAAATCATTTAGGTAATTTAAAATATATCCACCTCTGCCCCCACCCCCTGATGTTTTGATATGCTACATATAGATAGATATGAGTTTAATTGCTCTTGGGTATTAGACTCAAAGGAATTACAAAGCTACATTTTAAGTTTATAATTTATAAATACCTAATTTTTTAAAATTTCCCTTGTGATCATCTGGTGTACTTATTCTTTGTTAATTAATCTTAGAGAAATTCTAAGAATTCCTACCTACTTCATTTGCAAGTACTGTATCTGCTGTATGGTATTTTGAAAGAACCATTTTATTTATAGAGATATGGGGGTATTTCTTCACCCACAATCCTTTATTTTGAATAATCTGTCTCCTCTGAGATTGAACACTTGCAGCTATTTTTCTATCACATGATTCCCACCCTGCGAACTGAGGCTCAGCTTAGTTTCTGAGCCAATCGTCAATTGCTTTGTTGGCTGTGTTTTTAATTTTGGAGAAACACTATCCATAATCTCCAAAAACAGGACTCTGGTTTCAGAGAGAGAAAAAGAATGGACAGATCATACAGAGAATGGCAAACTCAAAATCCTGAAGTCTCTCAAAGTCAAAGACAGTAATTTTTTTCCTGGCATTTTCTAGTTGCTGGTTCTAGACCCTCATGAGACTCAACTATCCATGAGTGTCATAGACTATTTCTAAGTTCTTATAACAAAAATCCTTTGTTTAAGTAGCTTGCCTAAATTTCTGCTGTTTCCAACAGAAGAACTGCAATTCCTAACCACTGACAAAAAGTGAAACGTGGTTATTTTTTAGTATAAGAAAGCTTTGTCAACATCCTTGAGGAAGAATTTATGGAAATATTTTGTAAAGTACAAGAGAGTAAGCTGCACAAGGATATCCAAGAGTTATGTTTATAATCGGGCGTCTTTGCTTCTGATTTTAAAAGCTTACTTGTTCATGTAAGTTGCGACACCACTGTTCATATTATCAGAGACTATTTAAGTAATTTTCCTGAAGTTGCAGTAGATATATGCCAGAACCAAGATTAATTCCAAAATGCTTGTTCTCAACTACTTTGCTATTCTGCTTCCTGAGGTGATCCTAAATTTTGGAGGGTTGCCAAGCTTAACTATTCCAGGAAGTACATTTTTGGGTTAGTAATACGTAGAAGGGAAGGATACAAATAAAGGAAGTGTTTGATAGGCCTTATCTACATCCCTAGCTCCTCCTAGGTATTTGTCCTCTATCTGACTATCCCATTCCCATTCCCAACACCACTAGAAAACTATTTGGATAGTACAATTATTTAGTAGCATGAAACATGGATTTTCTTGGGACTCTGTAGGACTAAGAATCGTAATTGAAATATTAGAGAGCAGGATAGTGAACTGAGAATCTTCAAAAGAAGAGACTTCTAATATAAGGTATCGCTTCTTTATATATTGTAAGAACTAATGGCTTTAAGTAATGCTGTGAGTGAATGACCACCTTTGTCCGCTATCACAATTTAAAATTGGGCCCTAAAGGCTTAATACTTATTACTTTAAATAAAGCTTATAACATTAGGTGATTTCAGAATTATTTTGTTTTAAATGTATTTAGGTGATGATCTATAGTCAACAATGACAAACGAGTACAGCTTAAGGCTCTTTTCATATGCATTGATCAATGCTAAAAAGACAAATATAGCTCTTATTGCAGTATGTTGTGAGTCTGAGAAACAGTGGATAAATTTATGATGAGTCAGTTACCTAAATGTGGCAAAATACATTACCTTTTTTTTTTTTGATGAATGTAAAAATAAACACCATCACTACTATGACTAAAAAACACCTTTGATAGAATTTCTATAATTTTCTTCACTTATAGTAATTCATGCCATACTTGGATTTGGGGTTCATACTTAGAGTGCCAGAGATTTGTTTAGATGGAGAGATAAGAAGCAAATTACGTTAAGTTATTATTGCTTCCATGAATGTGGCAGGAAAAAGGAACAACATCAGGAATAATTGATAGTGAAGGGTAAAGGAGATAAAAAGAGATGGACTGGGAAGAACTTAATGACTCTTCGTGGCTTTACATCTGTCACAGTTTTTGTGCTACATTAAAGTTTCATTATTTTCACATTTTGTGTTTTCATATTTTTCCATCCCCTTCTTTCTGCTAAATTTACCAAGTAATATAATATAGATAATGGAAAGCTATTTCTGTAAATGTCATGGAATCTGTTACTGGAAATAAATAAAATGTTTCACTGATGCATTTCCTTCAAAATACATTTTCAATTAGCGATAGAGGATTGTGTACAAAAATACACTCTTTAAAAATTTACATAAAAATAGACAATAGTATGATAAAAGGAAAGCATAAAATCATGAATATTTGTGTTTTTCTTCAATTTCAGTGGGTCAAATGTTTGTGTCCACTTGCTTTTACAAACTTTATTTTCTTGTAATATTTGGTGTTTACCTAGAAATGCACTCTACCTCAGCTCCTTGACCTTTCTCTTGCCACAGGATACCTATTAATAGTAATCTCTCTAATATCACCAGCAGGGAATCTGGGATGGCTCAGTGTGTTAAGCGCTTGCTTTGCAGCCCCGGGGTTCCGAGAATCGAATCCTGGCCTGTATGGACCCATATACTGAACTGGGGTGTGCTTCCTATGTGGGAGGCCCCCAGTTCAGTTCTCACCACCCAGTTTGGCTCCTGTCTCGAAGGGACATGCCTCTCATGCAGGAGGTCCCAGCCTGCGTGGCCCCCCACCCACCCATGTGGAACAAAACCATGTCAAAGACTGATGATGTACAACTATGGGGACTGCTCTGGGCCCTCTCTCTCTGTCTCTCTCTGTCTCTCTTTGTCTCTGTCAAAGAAACAAACAAACAAGAAACTACAAAAATATAATATCACCCTTGAATGAAATATATTTTATGTGTGACTACCTTAGGGCATCTATGGAAATTATTTTCATAGCATAATTATTATTTTGGAATTATTCTTCTTTCAAAGGTAAGAAAGGAACCATGATTCTATTGTGCCTCCATGACTGAGTCATTATGCAGACTCTTGCAAGAACTTGTATTTTTGGTGCTTTATTTGGCTGGATTGGAAGTTAAGAGATTTTTAGTAGCTTGCCCTGGGCATGTGCAAGGATGTGTGGAAGAGGGCTGTAACTCAAGATACCACTACTGCTGTGTTAGTGCTGCAGCAAGACACAGAGAGGCCAAAGAACAACGTCTTCATTCACCATATATTTCTCTCACTTACTATTTTGCCTTGTACACAATCATGCTTAGCTTTAGAAGTCATATAGGATATTGATGTCTTCAGGTGAATATAGTTTGTTTTATGCATCTTCATTTTCTCCTCTAGTTATAGGGAATATGCTTGTTCAGTGCTTCTTAAATGTGGTTATGAATACCACGTTTTAAATTTAACTCTGCCTGCCTTCATGCAAAACATATCTAAAGTAGCACCAACCACGCAATGCACATGTTGTTGATCCTTGTAAAAGTAAGAATTCCTGATTCCGGTGCTATTTGTATCACTGACCTAGATAACATCTCTTCTTTACTTACATCCAAGTCTTGTAGCATAAGAAATAGATACAGTTTCATGGAGCTACTTGTTGGAAAAAACCATGATACTATGATTGAAATTGCTCTCATCAGAAAACATTGTTGAATTAGTATCATCACAATTTGAGGGATTGACTTTTAATTTAGAGATCATGTTATCATTTTTGGACTTCAGTGATATTTTGTAATATACAATTTTAATTGTTAGCACCCATTTTACCTCCATTGAGAAAAACCAAGTTGTACATGCTACATTTACATAGGTAAAGTCAAAGAACGATTAAGAATGGGAATACTTTCATTGAGACCTGTTTGGAGTTTCATAATACATGATGTGAGAAAGAATATTATGTAATATTGTGACAGTTTGCTGTACTGAGGCACTAAAGCTCATTCAGTAAACATTATAACAATTTGAGCCACTTCAGTTCTATGCAAGATAATAAAGCCTAGTACATGGTGAAAGCTGCCATGTACTAGGCTTTGTAAGGTTGGTGGGCCTCGGGGGCCGGGCAGACAGAATGTGGCAAAGGGACTTTCCAAGCGGCTGCAACCTGCGTGGGAACTTTCGAAGGCGGGACTTCCGTTGGCTGCCTGATCCGCCTCTCCCCCACCCCAGAGCCCTATAAAAGTTGCCCCCTCCCTTCCCCGGACGCGACTTCTCTGACCTCAATCCTCTTCCAGGCCGGCGAACCTCGCCCGGCCGGGAGTGCTCCCAATAAAGGCTTGCATTTGATTAGCCACTGGATCTCTCGTGTCATTTCCTTACAGGCTTGAACTTTCTAGGCAGCTCTTAAAATGTAAAGAGATGTAGGAGTGGAGCTGGAAAGCCTGGGTTCAAATTCAGGCTCTGACTTTTTGCATTGGTTTTGATTAAATCCATTCTTTCTTGAGCATCAGTTTTCCCTTATGTTACAAACAGACAAACATGCTTAGCTTAGTGTTGTGTGGGGTAATAAAATACATGGAAAGCTTTTATAAATTAAAGAGTTTCCCAGATTTAAAATATTGAAATTACTATAAAATGTGTAAGCAGTTATTATTATGGAGCAAATGAAAGACGCTTTCAATAAAAATGTCATGCCAGCGGAGACCTTGCTGGTATGTCTTACCCAGGGCTTTTTTGAAAGCAGGACTCAGATTCTTAATTGACAGTCACATGGTTAGAGCATTACATGGTCTTGTTTCAGCTCCCACTGTGTTTTCACACAGTTTCCTCATTGTTAATTAAACTGAGCAAGCATGTCAGCATTTATTAGGCTGGATTCTGGACAAGCATGGAACAGTGAAAGCAGAAAAGAATTTAAAATTTGTGAAAGGTTACTGAAAATACATGGGCTTTGAGGTTTAAATACCTTGACTTCTTGGGTATTATAATTTAAAATACCCAATCTCCTGTACCCAAACAGGAGAATGCAAAAGAAATATCCAGCTTTGCTAGTGCTGATTGTGTGTGGGTCTTTCAATACCATTGAAGCATTTTGATTTTTATCCCCAAGAGGCCTGCAGTCTTCACTCAACTAGAATAAGTGGAAAAGGATCACCGAGATAACAATGAGATAGCCAGAATATCTAGAGTCCTTTTCTTCTGGATAATGTGTTTTACTTTACTTTACACTTTTAAAATGGAAAAAAAAAAGAGCCTTGCCTTTTTTAAAATTTTTTATAATTGAGTAGCATAGCTAACATCTTGAAAAGCTATTGACAGGCTCTCATTTCTTTGATATATTTAACCAGAAGGGGCTCTTGATAATATGCTATCATTTATGGGTACTTTTAAAGGCAGGAGTTAATGGAAGTCAGAATAAAAGGAAAAATTATTTCTATACTTTACTATGCCTTCCAGTTAAAAGATTTTTAGCCTTGTCTAAAGGAAACCTGCCTCATTCACCTGAGTCATTAAAGTCAGATCTAAAAGGGTTTTCTTTTACTCTTCCTTAATTGAAAACACAGTCAAATTTTAAAAGCCTGTATAGAAATGAATTGTAGTTTAGTACCTCTCTAATTACCAAAAGAAAAAAAAAAAAGAGAATTTTCTTGAAATTAGAGAGGGACGTGCTCATATTTACTAAACATTTATGTGAAGCCAAGTGTTTTTTTAAACAGATTAAGACTAGTCAGTGACACAATAGCATATCCCAGTGTGTCTGAAGTTATGGCCAGGGAATCCTTTGTACATTATCATGTGTAGGTATTATTATCAGCTATGTGTTTTTGCCTGTTAGGAGCTCCAATTTGTACAAATTTTCATGCTTATTTTGCAGAAGTTTTGTTGAGTATAAAAGGGCATTTTTGAAAATATGAGATTATAGTTTATTGTAAGTTAAAATTATAATGAATTAATACTTTGGTACACACTGAATGACATTAAAAATAATCTCTTTTAGACCATAGAAATAAACACTACATAATTATCTTATAATTTTTGCTTAATTTTATCATAAGTTAATTTGAGGCTATGCTCTTATATTTACTTTCTTGCCCAATATATATCAGAGGTTATGCTTTTTAATATTTCTAACTTTCAAAGTAGTTAAATTTTTATTTTTTATTGTAATAATATTTAGCTTCTCAGCCTATTTATAACAACTAAAGAGAGAAATAAAATAGATCATACGAAGAGACATTCTTTAATGGGAAAGTATCTGGGGATTAGAAATGTCTGTCTGAATCACAAGGCAGGGATGGCATTTAGTTTCCAAGTCCTCTTCCAGGCTAAATTAGCAAAGGATGCAATGAAGTTAAAGCCGGCTGGTTGCAAAATTAGAAATTGGTTTCCTGGGGCTCTCTGCAAACTCTTCATTACTTTACTCAATCATGGTTCATTAGCAAGTTAACAGACAGAAGACCAGTGCACGTTTGGATATATGCAGAGCCAATCCTTCCATCTCCTTGAGCATCACTTTAATGTCATAGAAGATTAGACATTACATCAAGATGCATTTTCATATAATGCTGTACATGGTCAGCCCACAGATCATATCTATTAAACCTCTAAATATTGTTAGGTGTTTTTATTTTATCATGCATTTCACAGGGCAGCTAAGATTTTAATTCAAAGTGACTCTGATGGAACAAATAAAAAATCTCAGAAGGCATCTGAAAAAAAAACAACTTAAAGAAACTCAGTTAAGAGGTTCAACTACAGTTGATTTAATGGTTCCCATTAACTTGGATATAATTCACTGGAGGGGAAAAAAATCTATAGGGGCATTATGGCATTTAAATGTGCTTCTGAAAATGGTTGGACAAACTAGCCTTGGCTCATGAAATAGTTTTATTCAACCTAAGTAAATGGCTATGACTCTCAGACCAAAACAATTCATTTTATGCAATTCATATTATAAAAAATTATTTTGGTAGTCTTGTGACTCATGAAAAACGCTAACTAGGGAGTGAACACAGCTCCTCAGGATCCACTAGAAGTTACGGTCTATTTCATTTTGGTCTGATAAATATTTGTTTGTATTACTCAAGTGATCTGTAACTGGTTGATGTCTAAACTGCCCTTTACTGAAATCTAACATATATTTCATATTCCAAGAGTGTTTCATATTCAGGGAATAGGTCTAACTGTCAAAAAAATTAAGTGAATGGATGCTCAGTTTAAGAAGAATTGGGTTTGCAAGACAAGGATGCCTACTCTCACTACTTTTATTCAACATGGTACTGAAAGTCTTCTTCAGAGCAATTAGGAAAGAAAAAGAAATAAAACATGTCCAAATTGGAAGAAAAGAGCTAAACTGTCTCTACAGATAACATGTTATTATATTATACATAGAAAACCCCAAAAGACTCTACCACACAACTGTTAAAACTGATAAACAAATTCAGTAAAGTTACAAGATACAAAATCAGTATACAAAAATCTGTTATATTTCCATATACTTAGAACAAACTATCAGAAAGAAAATAGTATATTTTATACTTGCATCAAAAAGAATAGAATATCTAGGAATAAATTTACCCAAGGAGGTAAAAGACTTGCACACTGAAAACTATAAGATATTGATGAAAAAGATTGAAGGAGACACAATTAAATTCTGTGTTATGGACTAGAAGAATTAATATTGTTAAAATGTCCATATTACTTAAAGCAATCTACAGATACAAGGCAGTCCCATTCAAAATTCAAATGTCATTTTTTACAGAAATAGAATAAAGAATCCTAAAATTTGTATGAATCACATATGGTCCTGAATAACCAAAGCAGTCTTGAAAAAGAACAAAGCTAGAGGCATCATGCTTCCTTATTTCAAACTATATTACAAAACTATAGCAATCAAAGCAGTATGTTATTGGCATAAAAACAGACACATAGATCAATGGAATATACTAGGGAGCCCAGAAATAAACCTATATAGTCAATTAATTCATGATGTAGGAGCTAAGAATATACAATGGAGAAAGGATTATGTCATTGATAAATGATATTGAGAAAACTGGACACATATTTTATACCTGACCAATGTTTTAAAGACTTGAATGGAAGACCCGAAACCATAAATTCCTAGAAGAAAACATAGGAAGTAAACTCTATACCATTGGCCTTGAAATGATTTTTTTGGATTTGACACCAAGGAAAAGGAACAAAAACAAAAGTAAATAATTGGGACTATAGCAAACTAAAAATTTCTGCACAGCAAAGGAAACCATCCATAAAATGAAAAGGTGACCTGCAGAATGGGAGAAAATATTTGCAAATCATATATCTGATAAGAAGTTAATATTCAACAAATATAAAGAACTCATGCAACTCAGCGATAAACCAAACAATCTGATTAAAAATGGGCAGAATGATCTGAATAGATGTTTTTCCTAAGAATTCATACAAACAGCTAACAAGTACATAGGTACTTCATATCACTAATCATCAGAGAAATGCAAATCAAAACCACAGTGAAATATTACTTCACAGCTGTTAGAATGGCTATAATCAAAAATACAAGAAATAAGTATATGTGAGGAGGTAGGAAAAAAAAAAATCTTGGCACTGTTGGTGGGACTGTAGACTGGTGCAGCCATTATGGAAAACAAAATGGAGGTTCCTAATAATAGAACTATCTTATGATCCAGCAATCTGACTGTGAGGTACGTATCCAAAGGAAATAAAAACAGGATATTGAAGAAATTCTGCACCCCCATGGTCATTGAAACATCATTCAAAATAGCCAAAATATGGAAACACCCTGAGTGCTCTCCATCAATGAATGAATGGATATATCAAATGTGATTATGAGAAAGAAGGAAATTCTGCCATTTATGGCAATGTGGATGGACCTTGAGAGCATTATGGTGAGTAAAATAAATAAGAGAAAGAAAAATTCTGCATTATATCTCTGTTATGTGGGAATGTTTTATTTTTATTATTTTTTTTAAGTCAAACTCATATAAACAGAGTAGAAAAGTGGTTGCTAGGACTGGGAAGGTTAGTAAAAGGGTATAAACTTTAAGCTAATAAAATGAATAATCTCTGAGGATTTAATGTGAAACATGATGACTATAGGTGATAACAACTGTATTGTATAATTGAAATTTGCTAACAAAATAGAACTTAAATTTTTATCCCCCCCCCAAACAAATATCTGAGGTGATGTTTGTGCTAATTAACTAGATAATGGGGATCTTTTTATAATATATATGTATATGACATCACCGTAATGTATACTGTAAATATCTTACAATTTTATTTGTGAGAGAAAAAAAGAAGGATTGGGTTTGCTAGAAAGAAAGAGAGAGAGAGAGAAAACAAACAAAAAACAAACAAAAAACAAACAAACAAAATAAACCTAGGCTAGATTGTACATTTTTTGAAAAGGTCAGTTTCCAACAAGTAGCAACAAATCAAAAATGGTATTTTATTTAACATATTACATTGAAAAAAAAAAAAAGATTAATTTACTTGGCTTAAATTCTGTCCTTTGAGATAGAGGGTTTTCTATTTTTTTCAGTTCTAGGTTTCTTGCATTTGACAATTTACAGGTCAGCCCTCCCTATAACATTTTCTTTATTGTTTAAAAGTAGACTTTTATGAAATGCAGCCTGTTTGCCAACAGATGAAGACCCAGCTGTCCAATCATCACACTTTAGTGCTGCCTGATAGATTCAAATGCATTGATTAGAATGAGAAGTTCACTAAGATTTTAAAAATCCCTAGTAAAGTTTGATTCAGTAATAGGCAGTTAACATATTTGTTTATATATATGTAAGCTATAGGATTTTATTGTCATGTATTCTTTCTTGACACTAGTAAAAGGATGAAGTAGATCCTTTTGTAGAAACTTACTCTGTAGAGAAACCCTGTTCTAAGGTAAAAAAAAAATAAAAAAAAAATCACTCTATCCTGTCTCCAAAAAATTAGACTAATTCTGGTTTAAATTACAGAGAACAGATAAGGTGCAGAAGTCCAAGTTTAGAAGATATTTGGGCGTCTGAGACTCTGTAGGCCAATTTGGGCTGTCCAGCCTCTTCTGGTTTATGCCTACAGAGACACATGGGTACTCTACTCCAATGGCTTCAGTAACCCCAGTTCTAGGATAGTAATACAGATTGAGGAGGAACAGAGGTTTGAACTGGCCTCTAGACCTGCATCATTGGATGTATTTGCTTAATTTTTTTAGGCCTTAACTCTCAGATGCCACATCATGGGTTGACTTTTGTCTTTTTCTGTGTCCTTATCAGTACTTAACTTCTACATGATCCTCTACTTTCCTTCACACTCTTTCTTTCCCCGAGATATTTCAAATGTCATATAGTGTGATGTGAAAATATCTCCATATAGGAAAAAAACAAAACAAAACTATTATTTAAAAAACTCTTTTCCATGAATCAGCCTGACTTTTTGAAGTTTATCCCATAGGCACTATTATTTTATCATAAACTGTTAGTGAGCAAGGGTGATGTAGGGTTTGATTCACTTTTGTCCAATGCCATGTCATTAAAACTTAATTTTTCTGATGATTTTTACTCATGAATGTATTCTTGTTTGCTTAAATACATTATGTTCCTTTTTATTATCTTATCTTTATATATTACGTTAAATAGGAAAGATGTAGGTATCAGTAGGAAAATATTTTTTTCTTACACTTATTTTTTTTAAGCATTCTGAATATACAAGTATTTTCTCTCTCTTTTTCTATTCTTAGGCAGAGAAAAATATTTTCTCCGTTGGCAAAGATATTACTCTGTTATTTTCAGCAGGGTTATTTTTCAGGTTGCCTTATGGTTATTAACTACTCTGATCTCAAGAAATACCATTCCTCTCTTGTTCAGGAGCACACAGTCCTTACTTCATAACTCAGTACTCGAGAGAGATGAAGTGTGTGGATTCATTGCTCTGAAGTTTCTCGACACAATAAATTTATCAGTGTGTACATCTGCTTGTGGGGCTGTGCCACACTTCGATGAATTCTGACCTAATTTCTTCAGTGACACCTAACCTGTGGAGAAATACTTTTATCTTCGTTCCCTGAAAACAGCTAAGTAATGAGACAATTAATCACCTTCCAAAATAAAATGTAAAACTTCCAATTAACAAGGCTGAAGAAAGGGAAATTACATGTGTTATATCCTGAATAGAAAAGTGAGTGAGGTACAGAACTAGGCAAATGCGTTGCATAGATATTGGATAATACTAATCTATTTTAAGAGAAGAATCAAGTTGGCATTCAGAGTAAAGACTGGACTTAATGAGGGTAGATTGCAGAACAGGGTGAGAAATTCTTCATACACGTTTTCCCAGAGTGGGAGGCAGAATGGAATGGGAAATTCTACATATATAGCATCCTTTCTCTGTTTGAAGAGTGCCTTATCTCAAGATTCATATGGTCTAAAACACTGAGTTTTATCATAATTTCTAAACTTTCTGAGTTCCGTAAGTACTTTATTTTTCATCATTATAAGATGGACACCGGTTAATTGTTTCAGTTCCCTAATAACAAGAGAGTGCTCTTCATAGAAAATTTGAGGTAGCTTTTTGTGTCTGTAGAGTTCTGTTAGAATCAGGTAGGGGAAACCAAAGGATAATTGGCAGAAACAGAATAGAGGAGAAGCAAGGCCTGGTGAGGTGGGTGTCTTGAGGTGGTAGTAGTAGGTAGGAGGTAGAGGTGGGTTGGAGGTAAAAGGGTCAGTGTCAAACACAAGAACGGAACTAAGAATCACATGTTGTGGATTTGGGTTAGGGGAAGGCAATGAAGGATTGTGGAAAGTTCATTGGCCGAGAATTTAAGGACTGAATTGTGTCACCTAATTACAGTTATTTTTTCATGTATAAGACACCCCTATGTATAAGATGACCCCTACTTTTCTAACCAAACATTAAGAAATCAATATACAGGTTACTCCCCTGTATAAGATGACCCCTGAATTTTGGCCTAACAATTTTAGACAAAATATTGTCTTATACACAGAAAAATACGGTATTTGTGTGACTTTAGATATATTATTTAACTTTACTGACTGTCAGTTTTGTCATCGTTAAAAATAAATGTAAGCACCACATAATTTCTAAGTTCCACCACAGTTTTAAACATCTATGATTCAATGGTATGTCTTATTTTCAGCCAACATACCATCAAAAGGAATGAGACTGTTTAGAGAACGTTAGAATTAAGTTGAAAATGAACACACTAGATCAATCCTTTTGACACTGATGGTTAGTTAGCCATTTAAAAACCATAGTTAGAAAATGAATTCATGAGAAAGAGAAAGAGAACATTTACCAAATATACTCTATTAAGTAGCACTTTCTATTTTATATGTTGACAGTAACAATAGAGAAGTTACTTATACAAGTTACTTGTGTATTTAAAAATTATTTTACAGAGGAATACATTTCTTTTATATTTCATTTACTTACTTGCATATAAAAATCTTTAGAAGGACAAAAAGCTTTTTATTTTGCTACTTTAATTTACCAAGGAATTTATATTAAAATATTGAAATTCTACTGACAGTGAATATGGTGTATGTTTCTTCGCCCCTGAAAGCATGTGTTAGAATGCAGACTTTACCTATACATCAATCTCCTGGGTATTTTAACAAAATATAAATAGAGAGAAAAACAGGCATTACTCAAAAGAACAATGGAAAGCCAACTTGTACCTATGTATATAGCACTGAGGTGGCAGAAACAGCTACACAACAGCTGAATTCTTGTGACAAGTCCAAAACTCTATGATAACGGCTGGCACTGTCTGATGGAATTGCCAAAGAGCCAGATGCCACAGCTGGGAACATTAGCCTTGTGTTTCAGATGAAATTGATATAGCAAATGGCACTCTATTGTTAACTCCTTGGTGCCTGTATGAACTTTCTACAAATGCATGACTTCATAAATAATGATGCTGAAATGACCAAGTCTCTGCGTACCCCTGAATTAGTAGTTGAAAGAAAGGCAACTTATTTGAAATCATGTAAGACTTGATGGAACTGAGAAGATTTTTATGGGAAATAGATTAAACACAGACTTGGAAATATATGTATCTTTGCTGAGAAGTAGATGGTGTCTCAGAAAATTGTGTGTGGGAAAATTATGAGAGAAAACTTTCATTTGCAAGAAAAGTATGAGGTTTTTTGTGAGGAAGTGGGAGAGAGCCTAAGTTTTTTTATATATAGAAATCAAGACAACAAGAAAAAGTGGATTTGGGATACATTGTAGAGAGTATTTGAGCTTTCTTTTAATGCCAGAAAGAAACTTTTTACTTTTCAAAGTTGCATGTAAATGTGTCCGACTCTCAGAAAATATAAAGATATGAATTTTAACTGTACTGTGGTGGCTCAGCATTACTAAGAAATAGATGTATAATGGCTTACTTTTTACTGAAATTAAATAATTATTAAGGTATCACTATGACTACTACGTTCTTTATCTTACCCCACCTTATCACCTGTTATGATGCCCACTGCCTGGATTTTTGTCTTCCTCATGCACATGGTAACTTCTTTGAAGTGTAACCTCATCTGTAAAGATCTAGGCAGAGCTAGTCCCTTCTAACTTTGTGCTTCCAATGTATGTTATTATACAATGTATGTATGTTATCTGTATTATAGCCCTCACTATTCCCACAAGTCAATTATTTGTATACATGTCCATCTCCTTAACTCACTTCTATTTTCCTTTGAGTTCAACAAAAAGAACATAATAACTATTATTACTTAAACAATTATTAGAGTAAGGTACTTTATAGTATTACAGTGATCCCTCGTTTTTCGCGGTTAATGGGGACCAGAACCTTCCGCGAAAGCTGAAAAACCGCGAAGTAGGATTTGCCCCTAGGAATTTTCGTGTATGCGGGTACAAGAATGTTTTAAATATGTAAACAGTATTCATACTTCACTCATTTAAGACAAAAATGACAACAGTATACGTATTTACTTAAATGTGTCAGTGCTCATTAATAAGGTTAATGACAAAACCTTATACAGTCATAAACATGAATCAACATTGCTTTCTGAGAGAGGCGAAGAGTCTTGTGTGGGTGGCGGAGGAGAGGCTCTCACGTGACTCGTAGAAGCGTTAGGCTCACTCGGAGACTCTTCTGCTGGAGGCGCTGACGGCAGAGCCGGGGCTTTACCTTGGAGAGAAACATGGTGATGGGGAGTTGTTGTCTTTGTTTTTTCTTTTCCTTCAAAATTCCCCTGTACAAGGACATAACCCCGTCAACGCGATGGCTGAACTCG
>PVKE010018837.1:0-29099 GCA_004027555.1 Craseonycteris thonglongyai
TAAATAAAAAAGAATAAGGTGACCAGACGTCCCGCTTTTGGCAGGACAGTCCCAATTTTTAACAATTTGTCCCGCATCCCCTGGCGTTTTAAAAAAGTCCCGATTTTTGGAAAGAATGCATGACAAGCTAGGGACTGCGGGAGATAGACCCAATTTTTAATCAAGAACAGCCCCCCCCCCCCCCCCCCGGTCAATGGTGTCCCGATTTACCAATGTTAAAATCTGGTCACCTTACTCAAGAAGGAAGGCAAGCCAGACAACAAAAGGTAGGAGAACCAGCGCTGAGTGGGAGGGAAGCAGAGGAGAGGAAATGAGCAGACTCAGGAAAATCAAAGCAGAAAGATGAGGGCTCACAGAAGTAGCTGATACATCTGGGGTTGGACAGAGCCTCCAAGCCTGAGCTTGGCAAAGGGAGGGAGATGGGAGCAAGCAAACACGCCACCTCGAAACCACACTCCTCCCCTTCAGAAGCTCGGTACTTGTCTGGAAAAGCAAGGTGAATCTGTTTTTCCTTAGTAGTAAATAATAAAAGACAAGATACAACTCGCTCTATAGGGTGTGATCCATCTCATAAGAGCTACAGAAAATCTGAGAAGGGCAAGTTTTAGTATCAGGAAAGGTGCATGGATAAGTCTGACTGGCCTTGGCCTTGAAGGACAGGAAAGAACCGGCTGGGGAAACAAGATTACAATAGGCCATTCTAGCAGGAGGAAATTCCTGAGCAAAGGCCAAGAGTCAGGAATGAGTGTGGTGTTTCAATGGGGCAGCAAGGTGCCCAAACTGTCGGGTGGAGAGTCTGAATTTGGAAAGAGTAGGAAACAAGGTAGGATAGGTTGGAATGGGTTAGAATATAAAGGGCCTTGAAGTCAGGTAGAGAAATGTGTTTGTGGACCCAGCCTTCAGTTGGAGCAGACAGCTGAGCACATACCTTAAGTTCCATCCAGTTCTGAGCCAGCTCATGGCATCCGTCCATTCATTTATTCCCTTATCCATTCAGTGGGTGATGAGCGGGATGCCACAGATGTGAAGACCAGCAAGGCTCAAGAGACCAGAACAATTGCTCCCATTCTTCCTTCCACCCTAACTTCAGTCCAGCCCAGGTAAGACCCTGTAGTAGGATTTAGGTCTAGGAAGCCCAGGACAAGCCAGTTTGTCACTAGTAAGATCCCCTATAACTTCTGGATCCATTCAGGGAGTAATGTATCCCTGAGCTCTGTCAGGCAGGGGTCACACTCCCACAGCTCCAGACAGCCACCTCCTGACCTGTTGAAACCAAGGAGGCAGTCCTTATAATCACTGAGTCACCTCCAGGGCATCTTTCCCTGGTCTCGAAGAATGGCATGTTCTCAGGTGGACCCATCTATGGTCCCATCATGTAGAATCTAAGATGCCCAACAGCCTGCCTTTATTTTACCCTGTCTCCATCCTGGCTGTGTGCTCTGCGGGAGTGGTTAAATAGATCCACATTCACACCCACGTGAATCTCCTTATCTGGTGGCCATTCTGCCATAGTCTTCGTGTCCTATGAAATATGGACAAGCTGAGACTTTTCTAAAGCTTTAAGTTCTGGTTCCTTTCTGCTTAACAACTCCTTGTTCAATTCATTTCTATCCTCCCAGATTTTACCTCAGCAGTCAGGGAGGAGCAAGCCACTCCTTCAACACTCTGCGTAGAACTCTCCTCAGCTGAACATTCAACTTTATCTGTTGCAAGTTCTACCTTTCACAAATCACTAGAACGCAAACACAATTTAGCAAAGTTTGTTGTCACTTTCTAACAAGGATTGCTTCTTCTGCGTCATCCAATAATATTCTCGTTCCTCTCTAAGACTTCACCGGAATGGCCTTTACCATCCACATTCCTACCAATGTTCTATTTGTGATCGTTTTTACATTCTTCAGGAAGATGGAAACTGTCTTGCCATCTCTCCTCTTTCCTTTCTGAGCCCTCGCCAGAATTTCCATTAACAATCCTCTCACGGCAATCTTGGCTTTTTCTAGCATGCACCTCAAAACTTCCTCAGCCTCTACTCCTCACCCAGTTCCAAAGCCACATTCATATTTTTAGGTATTTATTATAGCAATCCCCACCTCTTGTTACCAATTACCGTCTTAATCAGCTCAGGCTGCTATAACAAGTACCATAGACCGAGTGGTTTAAACTACAGACACCCATGTCTCAGGGTTCTGGAAGCTGGGAAGTCTAAGCTTGAGGTGCTGGCAGATGCAGCCCTTGGTGAGGACCCTCTTCTGGGCTTGTAGACAGCACCTTCGTATTGTTTGCTTACACAACCCATCTGTGCTGTGTGCATATGAAGAGAGAATGAAATGTCTTCCTCTTCTTCTGAGGGCACTAAACCAACTCTCATGACCTCAACTAAACCTAAATAGCTTCCAAAGGCCCCGCCTCCAAATAACATCACCCTGAGAGTTATGCTTCAACATATGGATTTGGGGGAGCGGGGAGACCCAAACATTCAGTCTCTAACATCTATCTCTTATTTCACTGAGAAACTAAACATAATCAACAACGAACTTCCACACAGCTCAGCCTGATCACCAATATGCTGGTGTAGCTACCCAAATATGCTGCCCCCATTGTTGTAAGAATGGCTTGGTCCCTTGCTCCTGGCTCAGGCGAAGCTAAGCTTGGGACAATTGCACAGGGCTCTCATGGTCCTAGACAGCTCCCTCCAGGAGGCAAGATGGGGAGGGTCTGTCCGTGGAGGGAAGAGTGTGTGTGAGCACACGGACGTGCCAGGCTTGTTGGGGAAGCTGTTGGGGGTCAGTCTGGCTGGAGTGTGCCCAGGGCAGACAAGCAGGTCTGTGTTGTGGAAGGTGGAAGGACTTCGGGCAAAATGGGGAACGCACCAGCGTGGCGTTCAAACTGCCTTTATTTTAAGCCGCAGCTCTGTCTCTGAGCAGCCGCGTACTTTAGCAGGGTGTTCCACGCTGCAGAATGGGAGCTGTGTTAGTCTTGTTCACTCTGTTTCCTTTATTCCCAGAACAGCACCTGGAAATACAGCAATAGTGTCAAAGAAGATGGAATGGCATCTAAAGTCACCACCCTGTGTTGGACTCCTGATGCCACCCTTTACTAGCTGTGTGACCTGAGGCAAACTCTGCCTTGTCTAAGTTTCAGTTTCCTTGTCCACAATGCAGGGCTAATAATAGTAACTTCTTTACAGGGCCAAAGCCTGGAATTTAATAATCCGTGTAAGAGATTACCACAACGCCTAACACATGGTAGGTACTCAATAAATGCTAGTTATTGATGTTATGTTTTATTTCAGGGCTCTGTAATGACATTTTTTTCATTAAGGAATCATCGATTTATTTCCTGTAATGCAGCTTTTGTAAGCCCTACCTCCACCCATTTTCAGGGGAAACGCTTTATAAGGAGGTGAGCTGAGCTCATCGCATAATAGGCTATTTTCAGCCTGCTTCTCCTACTATGTTTTGCAGCTCAGCCAAAGCGCCGAGGCTGCAACCAGCCCCGTGTGGGTGGCAGGCTCTCGCTCTGGCCCCTCCATGAAAAACAAATGTCTGCCTCTGCGCGAGGAGGAACCCTGCTGCTTCTCTCTTGCTCTCTTCCTTTCCTTGGCTGCCTTGTCTGAGCACCCCGCCTCGGGTCGGGGGCTGGCCTTCAGCTCTGCTCCAGACTCTAAGATTACTGTTTTCCTTTCTCCGACTGCTCGGTGACCGCGATGTGGCCCTCGGGGTGAGGGAGCTCAGGAGAGGGTGTGACCAGCGGGGATCCCATTAATACACAGAGCACTCAGCCGGCCAGGCTGCTGGGCTCCTTCCCGCCTGCTCTCACCGCCCCCCGCCCCCCAATATGATCAGAACAGCACAGGGCTATAAAGTTGCTTTTCATAGCACACATCCCCCGGCTCCCTAACAAGGTTCTGACTGTCAAGAAGCAAAGGAGGACATTGTAAGGAGGTGAGGCAGTGAGGTGCAGTGGGGAGGTCCCCGACCCACGAAGCAGGATGCGGTAAGTCGCCGAATTCTGCAGCTAACCCTCTTTCTGATTTGAGCGAGGCTCCTCCTCCCTGGGCCTCCTCAGTTTCCCCATTTGTAAAGTGAGGGTCGAGGTCTAGACTGTGTTAATGTCTTTTCCAGCCTCTGGGTGCTGGAAAATGCTGTGTGACACCCAGCAAAGCAGGGAGTGCTGACTGCCTGCTCTCCTCGAGGCCTGCTGTTTGGATGTCACTTAGCTTCTGACCCGCCCTGGGACTCGGGCTCCAGAATGGGGGTACACCAGAGACATCTGCGTCATCCCAGTCTGCCTCGGTTGTCACTGGAACCCCGGGGCTCATTCACCCCATAGCACCATCCTGTCACAGGTGTCAGTAAGCACCTACTAACACATAGGACATGCGTACTAAATGTCGTTGAATGAATAAATGAGCACATGGAGCCATTTGGGGAGAGGTTCTTTTTCATCATTCATTATTGATTCACTCAGTGTTTTCTAGTGATTATGTGCAAAAACCTGAACATACATTAAAGAAAAATTCAGGCCAAGATCTTCACTTATGGAGTTTACGTTCTAATAGGAAGGCATAGAAAACATGAATGAAAGAGTGACAACTTGCTGTGTGGTGATACGTACTAGAGGAAACATAAAGAGGGGTAAGGAGATAGAGAACAAGGAAGTCCAAGGTGCCATTTTACAGAGACTGTCATCAGGGCAGGACTCCTTGATAGGGTGACATTTGAGCACAGACCTGAAGAAGTAAAGGAGGAAATCCCTTGCCAGGTGGAAAAATGGTTGTCAGTGCAAAGTCCCTGAGGCAGGGGGCCACTGGTGCATTGACGAAGCAGCAGGGACGGCTGTGTGGTTACAGCCCAGTGAGCAAGGTGGGGACCCAGAGGTGGTGATAAAGGAGGGTTGGTGGTGGGTGCAGATTAAGAGGAGGACTGGTCTTGAACACTAGTGAAGATTGGCACCCAGGGGGACAGTTTGGAGCCCAGAAGAGGAAGTGTGTGTTATATTTTAAAAGGCCAAGTTTAGCTGTAAGAATTGGCCGATGTGAAGTAAGAGTGCCAGCAAAGAGGTCAGGATATTAGCAATAATGAAATAATCCAGGAAAGAAAGGACACTGACTTTGACTCTTGTAATGAGGTAGCAATGGTAAGAAGGGATCGGAGTTCGGAAATGGATTAAAGATGGAGCCAGTTCCGTTACATCGGCCCTGGATAGGTACCTCTTCACATGTTGCTCATGTCTTTCTTCAACTAGATCTTAAGATGCTTGGAGGGAGGGCTTTGTGTCACATTTCAGCATAACTATGAAATCCTTGGGGTATTTACTTAATAATATGTAGGCACCCCTAAACCTCTGTTCATCCATCAAGCTACAAGCTCATCACCCTCATAGCACAAGCCAGCCTCACGTGCTCATTCATAGTGAACTTCACCCAGCTTCTTGCATCAAGCAGTTTCTGCTTCTACACCTTTAGAAGGGAGGCCAGGGTGGTCAGTACAGTGGGGAGAAAGGTTTAAAAAGTACTTGTTTTCTTAATGATAGTAAGGAAATAAATATGTTTAAATGCTGATGAGGAATCCCTGGCCAACAGATGAGATGCTAAAGAAGCCATCAGAAGAGACATCAGTGAAACAGAAAGGTTCTGGGGGAGCCAGAAGAGCTGGGTGACAAGACGTTAATGAGGAAAGGCAAGGGTGTGTGCTGGTTTCAAGGTCCCATGAGAGAAAATGGAAAAGGTCTCTGGCAATTGAATTTGTATGTGGTGAGCATGAGGATACAGGTAGAAGGTGAGGTTTAAGGAGAAAGGAGAATGTTTGAAATACCTACTATAGAATAGATCAGAAACATGAAGAGTGAAGCAGAGTGTAGTCTAGACAGCACCGAGGCCACTGTTGGGGTCCATGGGCATAGTTTATAGTGGCCTTGACCTGCAGGCTGGAATTGATTTGACCATGACAGATTTCTGTAGCCAGGCTAGGTGAACAGATAAAACAGATGATTGGAACCACCCAGGGTTAGTTCATGAAATGTGTGTGACAGAAAGACAGTAGAATTATGACATTAAAATTCAAAGAGTTGTTGAAGTGTTGAACAGTGAAATCTATATAACAAGGGAAAAGATCAAAGACAACAGCAACAAGTGTGTAGGCCAAAGAAGAGGGTCAGTGAATTAATGGTTCCAACTGAAGAACCAGAAAGTAGAAAGTAAGTGATCAAGGGGCTTGGAAGAAGAGGAAGGTTTTGGTCAGAGAGTGAGGGGTATGAATTCTGTGACTTCTGAGGTGAAGCAGTTCCAAAAAATGACCAAGTCCAGGGTGTAGCCACAAGAGTGGGTGAATGAAGCGGCTTGGAAGAGGTGCCATTAGAAGTGAGAAGAACAAGGGGTTGACACACATGTCAGCACAAATGACCACCGGAAGAGTGGCAGTGCTTGGAACATGAAACAATGTGGAGACAGATGCCAACTTGTGCAAAATGAAGGGGGGTGTCCAGGAAGAGAGCTGATGGCAATTAGGTGAAAGGGCCAAAGAGGGTATCAGCAAATCAGAAGGCACGCCCAAGGGGCAGAAATTGTGCACACACGTGCCTGTATAGTAGACAGGGGATTGTGTCACCCTGGACCCAGTCTGGTGGAGACATGGAGGACCTATGCCATCGGTGGACACAGAACCTTATTTGCTCAGGTGTAGGCCATAGGAAATATAACTTTTGGGGTCACCTGATTTACCATCTCACCAAACAAAAATCTTTTACTAATCCCCAGACCACAAGGATCTCAGGGAGTCAGGGGAGTATAAGGGTCAACTTTAGGTATAAACCAGCCAGTATATTGTCTAAATTCAACGTTGACAGTTGGACTAACTGGAGAAACTGTATTCAGTCAATTTTGTGTCTCATTCATGAAACAATCAGAAGCCAGTTAGCTGGTAACCATCACTGCAATCACCATACTGAGAATTCAACGAGAGAGGCGTTGGGGGACATGAGGGGGGCCAGGAGAGGAGGGGAAGGGATGGGTCAGGTCTGAGCCTTGAAGGGCATCCAGGCTGTAGAAATAAAGAGAAAGCGTGCGAGGCAGAGTGAAGACTGTCACCACGTGTGTCCAGGAGTTACCAGTTAAGAAAAGTACTTCTTAGAGGTCTTAAAGTTCCCAGACATGTAGCTTGGTTTAGAATCTTATAAAATCTCAAAGAAAGCTCAGGGTTGAACTGAGAGCCTTGAGGACAAATCCACATGAAAGTTTGAATTGTAAGGAATGGAAAATTGTGGGTCATTTTTGAGCAGATGTGAGATAGGATCAGAGTTGTGCTTCTGGAAGATTTGCCTGGCAGGAGTGGGCGACAGGGATACAGGGAAAGAATGCAGCAGAGAGACCACTTATAAGGCCACTGTGGTTGCCCAACAGAGGGACTCAGTAGCCTAAGTGGGGAAGAGAATACTGGGAGTGGGGAGAACAGAGCAGAAGGGAAAGATTGTGACAGAGGTAGACACGACAGGACTTGAAAGTCAAATAAATACGACAAACTGCTGTGAAGCGTACTCGCCACATGATCGGTCAAGTGCTGTGAGGCTGTGTTCAGAGGCTCAAAGACATGCAGGTCAACACAAAGATCTCTAACTCCAACTGAAACCAAGTCTGCTGTTTATGTCTTAAAAGAAGAAAGAGAAAATCAGACACCAAAAAGGGAAATGAACCTTTCCCTCACAGAAGCCATAAACAGCATCCAAAGGTGGCAGAGAATGAAACCACCGGCCATGTGTTTAAAAGAAACATGATACCATTGCCTAACAGACACAAGGCCCAACCAGGAAACAGGCCTCAGTATTAAAATTCTAGTGCACGAGGGTTTTGGAAAACAAAAAATAGACACAGTGGGATAGAAAGGCTCTCTCTACACGGATGAGGCTGGGAGAGATAGGGCCTATTGAGCTGCACGCAGCTGGGAAGTCAGCAGGGATTGAGGTGACTGGGACTGGGAAACTGCCACCAGAGGAAAGGTTATTGGCCACCAACGAGCAATGACACAAAAGGGATTCAAAATTGCTGCTTCGGAGAGAAGCAGGAAAAGTACGAATATGCTCGATCGGGGAGTATCACTTTCTAGAAGTGAGGCCTGGCTCCTGGGAACTCCTAACATACTGCTGCCTGTGCCCCAGCCTCCAGTCTTGACTCTACAAGGACGCCCTGTGCCACCAGAGGCATGTGACACAAACCCTTGTGAACGTCAGACTCTACAACTGCACCATGAGGACAGTTCTTTCCATCTCATGAAACTGGACACTAAATCGGATAAGAGATGAAGGTGACTAGAGGATTTGCCAAAACTGACTTTGTTTTCCTCAAACCAACGAGAAAATTTTTTAATTCATTGGAAACACTTGGAAAGACAGTGATACCTGTTTGGTATTTCTGACATTAGAGCTGTCACATGACACTTGGAGCACTCATGGCCCTTGTGTGTCATTTGAATGAAGACGGAGAGGACCCTGAAGGACAAGGATGCTCAGGACACTGCTGGTCTGTGTCAGAACAGTGTGATTGCCACTGCTATTTGAAGGTAAAAACCCATGTTCTTTTTCTTTACATCTCAAATGATGTCTAGAATAATGCCGGACACAGAATAGACACTGACTCAGTATTTGTTGAATGAACAAGTATCTATCCAGGTGTAACAACAAACTCCACCGAGCTGGGGATCCCACACTGGGAACCTCAGCATCTACAAGAATGCCTCACGTGGGATGGAGATGCTTGGTGAGTGTCCCTGAAATAAACACATGAGCAGAGCTAGACCTAAATCAGCAGTGCATGTGTTCTTAATAACCTCAGAAAGGCTTTCCTCACCTCTTAGGCATGGTTAGGAGAGACACAAAACTGCATGATGTCCATGCAATATCTACGCATATTGTACACACACCAGCTTCACAGGTGGACGTGCATGTAGCCACTGTCCCGCCGGGCATAAAGGGGGGTGGCATAGCATCCATTGGCTTTACTTCATCATCATTAGAACTATACAAATAGTGAAGTTCCAGAGGACCAAATAATAAATGAAAAGATTCACTTTTTCTCCATGGTAGGCTTCCTGCTAAGCGTATGCCACCACGGAGAACTGACAACAATCTTGTGAAGTATAGACATCTACTGTCCCCATTTTACAGATGAAGAAGCTGAGAATCCGAGGAGTGAAGTAGTTTTCCCAGGGTCACACAGCCCAGCCACTGACCTGTATCCTATAGCAGCAGTCCCCAAACATTTTTGTGGCACCAGGGACTGGTTTTATGGAAGACAATTTTTCCGCAGATGGGGTGGAGGGTTGGGGCCGTACAAACACATGTATCATTGTAGGTTCACATTCCTGCAGAAATCTAATGCAACGGCTGATCTCGCAGGAGGCGGAATTCAGGCAGTAATGTGAGCGACAGGGAGCGGCTGTCAATACAGATGCAGTGTCACTCACTGACCCACTGCTCGCCTCCTACTGTGCAGCCTAGTACCTAACAGGTCATGGACCATTCCCAGTGGTGGCATGGGGGGTTGGGGACCCCTGTTCTATAGAACTTCTTCACATGGTACTGGACCACCACTTTCCAATAGCACTTCCCAGGCTTCTGTCAGCAAGGGAAGCCGCCGTGGACATCTTTCTTTGGCTCTGTCCTTACGTCTTTGCTGTCCTCAGTCTCTGCCCACCCCCCCACCCCCGGATTTGTAGATGTCTCAGCAAATCTGGGTTCACAGAGACCTAGAAGCTTTTCAGACACAACAGACTGTGGAGGGGCTGGCTTCGAGCCACCAGAGGGGAAGCTCCAGGTAGGATCCTGTTTCAGCCATCAGCCAAGTAAATAAGCTGATGCTGGCGCAGATCACGAACGGCTCACCAGCCATTTCCTTAGTGACTTGCTGCGTTTCCTTGCATCCTCCCAGAAAAGCCAACTCTCTGCAGCCCTCCCCAATGGTACCAGGAGCAAGACCCAGGCTCTCAGCCCCAGGGAGCAGACCCACGCTTCTCCAGGGTAACAAAGGCCTCAGCCAGGCTTGGAGTTGGCAGCCAGACCCCGTGGCAGAGGTCTGGGAGGGGCCGTGGCAAAGCATGCCCAGTGCATTTCATTGAAAGCAGAGGACACAGTTCAAACGAAGTCACCAATGGAGAAGGCAAATAAAAGCATAACTGCTGTGACTGAGGCAGCAGTGGGGTCCCTCTCTACCTTTATGCCCCCTATGACCCCACGTGGCTCCCCAAGGTGTTGTCCTAGAATCTCTGTCACTCCTCAGAGCAAAGTTGAACTCCTCTGGTCTGGTCTACACAGCCCATCTCCTTTAGGGATACAGAACAGAGATGCCGCTCTAGAGAGGGCAGGGCACGTGGCTGAGGTCCCGCAACTAGCAAGTGCCGGGGCCAGAGCTCCTCACACTCAACCGGCCACATGGCGCTGCCTGGGCTTCAGAGGAGAAAGCATTCCGTCATTGCTGGCCAATGTCGTTTGCTCTGTTTTCAATCTTTGTGGGTAGCAGTTGTCTGAAAGCATTTACTCTCTTCTAAAGAGTAAAGCATCATGGAATACAGGCACCAAAGGGGAAATGAGGAAGAACATGGGAGACTTCCACTGTAGCATCCTAAAAAAGTGACGAACATACATCCCCTTCCCTTCAAAATAAAAAGTAGAAGATTTCTATGAGAAATTGTTCTCGGTATAGAAAGCTCTCTCTCCTGGATGCCCCAGCATCTGGGAGGCTCCTGTTTCCTTTCGAACTCTTTCCATGTGACCTTCCCTGGGAAGCTATCTGCGGGACGCACCCCAGTGGTAGCTCTCCTTATAATCCCTGCATTACGCAGTTGCCTGCATTTGTCCCTTTCTACATCGTGATCCCCATAAGTGGAAAATTGGGGTTCCGTGCCTCATTGCAGCACAATAGGAGCAAGTGCTGCAAAAGTAACTGAGTGAGTGGCTTTCTTGAATAATGCTCCAAGTTTTACCAATATGCTGCCCACTCTGCAGGCCCTTTTCTTTTATCTCATAGAATAGAATTCCGGAATCTTATCAGTCCTGAGTTCATGTGCTCACTCAGTCCCCCCCTAGCAGTGTGGCCATAGCGGGCCCACTACACCACCTCCCACCCCCGAGACCATTTCTTCATCCACAACATAATCCTCGTGACCTACAGAGTCATTGTGAAGACGACAGGCCACGCACATAACGACCTGACTCAGGGGAGGCACTCCGAAAGTGGCCGCCGGCATTTTTTTTTCCACGAGACAATAAGTGCTTGTTCATAATTATGTCACCAGCATGGTGCTCAGTAAATGTTTGTGGAGTAATGATTGCTTAACGGAGTGGCTGACTGAATGTATGAACAAATGAACTAAGAAACAAGTGTTCACATTGTGAGGGACCGTAACGGCCATCAAGCCCCACCTCCCGTCCGGTCAGAGTGTTTCTTTTAGAGCGTCCAGAAGGGCAGTCGTCTGGTGTTCAGTGGAACCCCTCGCCAGCTCCTCGCTGCCCCTGTGGGGGAAGTCTGTAATCAGAAAGGCAGCAGGGCATTCAGTAGAAGTGCTACCGTGGTTCGGTAGCCACCCAGCTTTGCTCCTTCTAACTCCCCCACTGTGCAGCACATAGTAGGTGCTCTTTCTTCCTCCCCTTCACAAGCATTTCCTGTTGGCTTTGTTTTCTGGGCCAGGTGTCCCGTGTTCAGGCTGAATCCATAGAGGTAGCCCTGTCACTGTGGGGCTTATGTTAGAGGTGGGGACAGACACGAAACAACTCCATGGATCATTCACTATGTGACAACCATTATAACAAGCACATGGAGAGAGCAGTGCTGAGAACCAGGGGGGGTTGGGGGGGTCACAGGGAGACTTCCCTGCTTGGGGGGGGGTGGAGATTTGATTGAGGACGTGTTGGGAAGTGGGGAGGAGGGAGGGAGGGGCGAACACACTTCTTCATAGACTGGGAAAGTCACCTCTTAATCCTTCCTGAAAAACCCCATTTATGTTAACGCTCTTTGTCACAAATCAACGATTATTCATAGATTTGTGAACTATAAACAAGCCAGGGCTCAAGCCCTGAGCCTGTTATTTACACCGTTGGCCAAGGACTCCACTCCCGCACTCAGATTCCTCACCATAACACTAGCAGGGCAGAAGCGGCTACTGTTCAGGGTTGCCATGGAGACTGAATGCCAGGGAAATTCTAAAGCTCTTAACACTGTTATCACTGGGTGAGCAGTCAAAGCCCAATCGTCCTTAGTCATGATTGATGTCTTCAGGTGAGGAAGCAGAGGGCGGGGCAATGACAGCAGTGACTGGGGTCACTCGGTATACTGAAGGAGGAGGTGACCAAGGTCTCCCAAACCCAATCCCGTCACATGGTTTTGAACCCTCATAATTAGAAATAAAATGTACATAAACTAATATTCGGGCTTTCCTTAGGGCCCAGTGTAATCCTGTGGAAATATTCGATTGTGAGATCTAGGTTGGAAAAGAATAGAATAAAAATTAAAACACATACTTTTTCTAACTAACTTACAGGTCTTTAGTGGGCAATGTTGTGGGCCCAGGACTGTTCCAGAAGCTGAATGAGACACAAAGAGTGAAGCAGACCTCTTTCTTCAGAGCATTTGTCATGTAGTTGAATTTCCCCCACAAAAGGCCAACAGTGTGGCCTCTTGGGGGTGAGAGAATTAAGACTTGAAGGAATATTTCCAAACGTGCTCCCAGGCCACGACTCAGATATTTCTGGTCACTGCCTTACAGGAAAACCTCTACTTTTGACCAACTACTCACCTTAGAACTCATCCATATTACTAAAATCAACAGAATAATTTCCACTTGGATGTTAGAGTATTTAACCTGCAATATTTCAGGACACTGACCATCACAGGAAAGTAATTCCTCTCCACTTAATAATAACCTAGTAATAGGGACTAATTATAGGGAGGTCGAGAAACAGACATTATTAACCAAATAAACACCTTCATGTCAGCCAGTCTTCCTGAGACTAGCACACACTGAAATCTATTCACTGGGCTTTCAATAAACAGTTCTCGAGCACCTACTAATAATAGCCAAGCTTAATGAGGGCTCACCATGGCCAGGCTCCTATGTAGACGTTATAACACCCCCTTGAGTCAGGGACTATCATTATCCCCATTTAACAGATGAGAAAACCAAGTCACAGGGAGCCCAGGTAATTTCCCCAAGGCCACACAGCTAGGAAGTGGTGGCAGCAGGCTTCTCCCTGCGAGTTTGGTGCCAGTGTCCCTGCTCTGAGCCACCGTGCTACACTGCTTCTGAGAAGCAAGTAGCCTCTAGATGTTGTAAGAGATACATACACAAGGAATCGAGGGTCCCTGCCCTGCACAGCACCTAACAGAGTCCAGCACACCAAGAATGACAATAAGAGAATGCAAGTGACCCAATACTGAGCACTTACGATGTGCAAGTCCTCTCCTCACAGCGCCTCAATTGGTTGATCGTTTGCAACAAGGCAGACAGGAGAATGTGAGAACTGGCAGGAATTTAGAGCTGCTGGGGAAGCAGACCAAGGTCAGGCAGGCGGTGAGGGTGGTGAGGGTTGGACCCTGAACTCATGGTCCATTCCATCCCCCTTGCAATCACACACGCTTCCCCTTTACCGGGAGCTTGGTGTTTCATGAGTCTCACAATGGTCAAGGGCATTTCTAAAGTGCTTTTGAGACAGTGGCTTGCTCTGCCTGGGGAGGACCAGGAAGGCAGCTGAGAGCAAATGGCCGGAGAGCAGGAGTGGGTAGGAGGAGCAAGACAGTGAGCAACTGGAGAGGAAGTGCTCCAGACTGAGCGTATAAATAGCCTGTTCACAAAAGTAGGGCTATGGGAATGGGTTTGGCGTGCCTGGGGGCAAGAGCGGGTGCAGGGAGGCTGGAATGTGGGTTGGGGGGGCGGGGGCAGGGGATGGATGCGGCTGCGAATGTTTTGCGGGGCCAATACTGGGCTTTGCAAGACACTCCACGTGGACATTACCCTGGAGACCTAGGAGAGTTGACTCACAGCCTCCCACTGTGGCCAAAGCCTCTAGACAAAAGATAGCTGTGAATATTTTTATTGTTTTGCTCTCTTTCATGGAGTTAGCAATACACAGAAACTATTTTGCAAAGTATTTGAAGAGGTCTTTTGTTGAAACATAATCTTCCAAGATCTTCAAGAACTAGGACTATGTCATATTTACTTTTAAAAGCCCAATGCCTGGCATTCTGCCTGCATAAGATCCATACTTGATAAAAGACTGCTAATGGATGGCTGGATGGCTGGCTGGCTGGATGGATGGATGGTGGATGGATGGACAGACAATGAATGGATGGATGGTGGATGGATAGATGGATGGATGAATGATGGATGGATGGATGGATAATGGACAGATGGTGCATGGTTGATTGAATAAATTAATGCACAAATGAACAAGATAATGAATTTATGGTAAGAGTGGCATTATATGTAGAAGAGGCAGAGAGTGGAAAGGCCCAGGGCATCGTCACGGAAGGTGCAAGGTTTGAGCTGGGCCTGAGGGCAGTGGGGGTTGAGGGAAAGCAGAGAGGTGGGATTCTGGCCAAGGGGCCTTGTGAGTCACAGCCCAAAGCTGACAGCGCACGCAAAAGCCAGCCCAGTGAGCGGAAGGTGGCTGATGCACCTGGGAAATGTTTCATGCACAAGGACCCAGGATACGTCTTTGTCACTGAGCTGGCTGGCCACGGTCACAGGGGTCCATGAGAACAAGACCACTCAGGTGAAGTGGACGTTGTTTTTTCAGTGGTTTGTCCTTGTGAAGGCAACAAAGCTGACCGTATCTCTAAGCTGACAGTGAGGCGCCTATTAAATTCTGAGCTCAATGTTCTTGGTACAACACATACGCTCTTTCCCCAAGGCCTGGCTGCTCAGGACCAGGAACCAAAAGGGATTCCTTTCCTGAGTCAGAGAAGGGTCTTATGAAGATCTGAGGATAAACTGCCCCACCTTCAGCACCGTTTGCAAAGTGGGTGAGTCACAGGAATGGTCAACTTCGGTCCTAGCTGAACAAGGTCAGCCAGTTCCGTGGGTGTCTGCCTCCCTAGCAGCCTGAACCAGCTCTGTTTCTGAGTGGATGTGAGAGTCTAAATGGCTGCTTGGGCTTTCCTTAAACCCAGCCTGCAAGTCCTGCAGCCTTAGTATGGATCAGAAGAGCTCAAAACAAAGGAAATGACCCGGTATCCACAGTAACGGCCACCAGAGAATTGTCCAACAGGGATGACGGCAAATGCTATGGAATTAATGGGAAGGTTGTTCCCAAGCTACCAAAACCAAGGCCAACACAGACTGTCAAGGTCACCGATGGCCAGTCTTCAGTGGGATGCTCGATGACTGGCCTAAGGAAGTGAGGATTTGAGGTGAGAACATCGTTTGGTCACTGGGCGGGCTTTCAGGCCAAGTGTTGAATGAGCATAAGGAACGCCTGGGGCGCCCGCTCAGCATCAGATGACAGCCCAGCTGCAGGCCTGTGGACACGGTGATTGGCCTGATGGCAGAGCTCAGGGCCATCCCCCACCCCCATGCATCAGACACACTGGCCTCCTTGGCTGTTCCTCACACTCAGCAGCTGCTCTCCTACCTGAGATGCTCTCACCATGGACATATGCATGGTTCCCTCCTTCTCTTCTTTCCGGACTGTGACTCAATGGCACTTGCTCTACGTGGGCTGCCCAGACCAGCTAGTCTAATACAGCGAACCTGCCGCTCCCTCTAGCACACTCAACTTTCTCTCTAGCGCCATTACTACCCCTCAAATGCTCACGATGGTTAAGCCCCATAACCTCAGGGACCTGTCTTGTCTGTCCCCGGTGACATGCCAAACACCTGCAACAGCCTGGCACAGAGTAAACCTCCCATAATTTATTTATTGAGTAAATAAATCCAGTTTTCACAAGAGCTTCAGGGAGTTGCGTAAGGCTAGACCTTGAACCTACTTTGTGAGACCCCCAGCCTTAGATCCTCAAGACAAATTTCACCCCTTTGAGCCTCTTGGTTTCACATCATTCAGACTCTGCTCCTGCCTTGCTGTCCCCTCCATCATGCCTGGCATCCCAGGGGAGCCCCCAGAAGACAACAAACCGAGCTCATCCACGCCTCCCAGAAAACTGCACATCAGAGAGTTTGTTTAGTGGCTTGTCCAATGTCACACAGGACTATGTGAGTGGCAGCTGGGACAAACGACCCAGGTTTTCTGACTCCTGCTGCATCGCTCTGCCCCACACACCATCCTTTCTCCTTCGGCTGCAAATTTGACCAAATCTAAAAAGAAAAGCATGTGTGCTGTTAATAGGAAAGGGAAGTTTTTACCGGAGCCAGACAAAATTAAGGAGGAAGGCCACAAGTTGGACCAAGAAGAAATGCGAGGCCTTGCCATCACAACCAATTGTAGAATGGCTGCCCTGTTCACAGAGATTCAGGTGGCCTCGGGCTTCGCCATGCCTGGACGGTCCACCCAGGACCCTGCCAATCCCAGGGCGCCACAGGCAAACCACAGCGACTGCGGCCAGCAGAGCCAACCACATGGAGCCTGACATGGGTCCGAACACGCGCATCAGGGACCAGAGAAAGCACGCCAAGGGGGTCGCAGAAGGAAAGGGGAAGGCCCTGGAGCACAGGGAGTGGGGTAGGAAATTAGCCAGTAGTATGACAGACACAAGCAAACAGAATAGACACAAAAACCTGGCAGGAAAAAAAAAAAGAATGGCAAAGAAAAGCAAGTTGGTGAAAAAGAAACCAAAAACACAACAAAACATTTTTTTAAAGTTTATTTTACCTAGAACTAATGACAGGAAAACCCCATAAACAGGGCGCAAAAGGTTTAATGCCCCCATGGAGTGCCAACCTTATGCCATTCATCTGTCCTTGCAGGTGTATTATTTCCAATCCCCAGGTTGAAAAAAGCAAGCTGCTTTCCACATCTTTTATAGTACTTAAAAATACATATTTCCAGGGCTTCATTGCCAAGGTCCCGCTTTCTTCCAGAACCCACAATAACTAATCATGTTACTGCCACCAAGTCGAGAAATTGGAATTAAATGTTTTGGGGAGGGTTTGCTTCCATCCTATGTGTGATCTTTGCTTTAACGACACTTAGAGTTAGTGATTTCTCCTAAATATTTATTTCTCCCTCAGGGGAAGATTTCTCTAAGAACTTTCTCTCTGCTCTAAATAGTCACAGTTCTTGATCTGTTTTTCTTCTATTTGTCCACTTAGAGTTTTTGCTGGAATCAATTTTATTAATTTCCTTCCGAAAATTAGCAAGTCAGAGTAAATCACAAGGACCTTGTCCCTCTCTACCACTTGAAGCGGCTCCCTTCCAAATTTCTTGGTTTTTCTTTCAACACTAGGTCACCGAGGCCTAGATTCGCTTTTGTTTTTCTCCAGAATTCCTCTTCATATTAAAAAGGAAAATTAAAGGAGAGAGAGGCAGAGAAAGAGGAAGGGAGGAAGGGAGGGAAGGAAAGAGGAAGGGAGGGAGGGAAGAAAAATTTTAACTAAACTTAAAAATTATTGCAATTTATACATGGCGGTCAACAGCCATACATACCCTCCTCCATCATGTTTTGGACACAGTGCCCCCTTTAAGATTCAGGTGACTTCTTTCATAATAAAAGAGACTTCCAACATTGCCCCAGGACCTCTCCAGCCCACCACCAAATTGGCTGTTATGCACAAACCTCTGGTATCATCAGCCTTCATCAAAGATGTCTGTTCAAATTCTTGAATTATCTAGACCACCGTCAAATCATGTCTCAAAGCTGGCAGCCGCCACTGGCTCTACGGTGTCATGAGTTCGACCAGGTCACTCCAATGTTCTGCGCAACAAGCTCCTCCTTTGCAAAATGAAAGTGCCAGACCAGGTTGTCTCAAAGACCCCGTGACACCAGACTATTCTGTTTGTATACTGTGTCTCAAATCGATGACTTTCACTTGACTTTATGAGAACACAATATTTCGAAATTATCCAGGGATTCTACCTTGCAATTTTAAAAAGTAATAAAAATAAAATAAAATTTTAAAGTAAAAGCTTTCCCGGCCATAGAATCTGTTTCCAGAACCCTAAAGCCAGAGATTCACCTCCAAGGCACTCAGCGGCCTTAGGTTTTTTTGCCAGCCGTCTGGTGGCAGCGGCTTGTTAACTGACTTTTACCACTTTATTTTCACAACAACCTTGAGACCCCTTAGACTTAGAGCAAATTGCAGGGACCAGGCATGGCATCCAATTGGCCGTTAGGAAATCCTGATCTTAGGCGGAGAGGAAAGGCCGGCTCTGGAACCCCAGTCTAGTGATGGGAAAGGTGTCACCAGGAGTGGAAGTGACTTGTGCAATTGGTCACAGCAAGCCAGCGCCCTGTCGGGATCCCCGCCCAGCCCCGGCCTCTTCAGACAGCCCTCAGTCCGCCGGCCGCACTTCTTCTCTGAATGCTTTTTAATCTGGCATGATCCACAAATAAAGGAAACTGTGGTTTTCACATCATGATGGAGGTTATTTTTCCGCTGTGAATAATAAAAGCAGAGTAACTCACTCATAGCTTCAAAATGTTCCCCTTCCAGTCCACATTGTTGCTTCCTCGGGCTTTCCATGGTTTTTATTTCTAGATGTCAGTTTTTAACGCATTTGCATAACTCTGCATTTTATTTCAGGCTTCTCTGTCATAACCATTCATTTCCCCCCACCGACTAAGTTGTTGAAAAAGAAAACTGTTCTTGGAGGCCTGTCCAATCCTACAATTTAAAAGCTGGCAGGATCTGTCTTCCTTCTCTCCCCAAGGAGGATTAATTTGCTTCTTTTTTATTCTCAAAGTTTTATGATTCCAAATAAAGGATATAATGGTGCCATTGAGAGTTGGGAAAATGTGGAAGACAAATAGTCTGTGTGGGAACTGCTTAAAATGAGAATCGAAGTCTTGGGGAAGGAGGCCGGAGCAGTGGAGACGGTTTTTATCACGTGAGTGTGGCCTATTAATGATAAAGGAAATTTCCTCCTTCTAATGAGTCTTGCCTTTATAGACTGAAGTGAGGGCGAATGGTTCCATTCGCATCATAAATGTAAAGAAGCTGAAATCGGACTCCCAAGAATGTAATATGTTTAATTTTGAAGTTGGGGGAGCAGCCGTTAAAATAGACGTTTTTTCTGGGACCCGCAACACGGAGCCTGGGCTTTTCATCTTGATTTCATTGCCTGAACACTGACACATGTAAGAAACATGCTCAAATCGTCTGCAGGAAATTAACTGATCGAGAGAAGTCATCTGGAGAAATTCTTCGGGGCGTGTTAACCCTCATTAGCTTCCAACTTGCAGAGCCATCTTGGGATGATCCATTAATACCACTGCTGCAACAGCCCAACTTGTCATCAAAGAGCTTTTGGGGGGCCCTTAGGAATTTTACAAATCAAACCGGGCAAATATTACTAACCTCCAGGAGAGAATAATTCAGGTCAGTGCAGCGGATGCTTATCGAGCGGGCACTGTGTGCAAAGCCCTGTGCAGAAGAGAGCCGACCAGCAGGATACCCAGCCTCACATAGCTCATGGGCAGGGGGACAGGGAGAGTGTGTCTCTTTCTCTGTCTACAGTCACCCTTGGAGTCTAGGACCCTGCAAGAGAGGCGTTCTGCTGCAAAGCATCACAGCGTGGGCTACGGAAAGATGAGAGACACGACGCCTATTTGATACACAGCTGAACCCATCACACCACTGCTTACACCCTTTTGGCTTCCCCTCCTACCTTGAATTAAATTCAGGCCCTTAACCATGACCTTCAGAGCCCTGCATACTCTTGGCCCTCACTAGTTATTTAACCATATCCTCTCTACACCCCCTTGGCTCACACCCTTCCTGCCTCCCAGGTCTCCCCATGCTTCCTCACCAACCCCAGCCTGATCCTGCCCTTGGCTGTCTCTCCACACAGCGCCCCCAAACCATCTCAGCTCAGGGCCCCTTCCTCAGGGAGACCTTCCCTGACCCCCATCTTCAAACAGGCCACCTCTCCACCACCACTCTTCCCGTCACGCTGGTTCACTTCCTTCACAGCATATATCGCTCTCAGAATGCATCATCTTCATTTATTGACTTAGTTACTTAGTATCTGACTCTCCCCTTGCCCTGCCCCAGAATGTCAACTCCACATGAGCAGGGAGGTTCCTGAGCCAGTTACTGTAGCCTCCCCTACACCAGCGCAGGGCCAGGCCTTCCATTAAAATCAGATGATTGAATGAATCAGTAAATCAATAATCAACGAAAATAAAAGAGGTCCCTTTAGCAGAGTGGGGCATGAGGAACAAGCAACAAGATACACGGGTGAAGTTCAGATGGGGAGAGCATTTGGTTGCTTGTAGGCCACTAACAAAACTAAGACTGGGTAGGTCGTCGGTGGCCTTGAACCCACAATTTAATGTCTATGCTTCTAGACACTTGGCCCCTAAGAATCAAAGTTCAAGATGGTAAAGAATTGGGGATCTCTGCCTAGCCATCATATCCCTCAAAATCTACACCATGGACAAAGTGCAGGCATCTCATTATGATTTTCCTTACACATCTAATATTTGCTGAAATGCTGCTTCCCCCAACCATGGTTCCCCCATTTCTAATGCCTGATTTTACAATATTCTCATGGGCGGGGGGGACCTTTGACATAAACGGAAAGCCCTGAAAAGACCCACTTGTTCCTAAGCATGAGCTGAAAGGTTGTAGCTTTAAAACGTGTGGTTTCTGTCCTCTGCATCATGGGGGACAAGCCCATCTTTAAGTGTATCCAAAAGTGTCAGCTGTCACACTGGAGGGCAGACATGCAGGCCCGGGCACCCTGCAAAGGTGGTCGTGTTATCAGCAGGCCATCGCGGAGCACTTAATGGGCCTCTGCTCCCAAATAAACACTGCAGCGGGATGCAGGGCGCAGCCCACGGCCCGGTTGTTTGTGTGTTCCTGTCAGGCTAGTCCATTTCATTGGCCTGTGACGTCGGTCCAGGGACTTCCTGGAATATGAGATTGCACAGATCTGCCTTCACGGGCGCTGGTGGCTAAAATGGGAGCAGTTTAATGAATCACAAGTCAGAGCCTGTATATAAAGCCCACAGGACGAGGCGATGGCCGGGCCTCTGCTGGGCCCTGGAAGATTTATCTGCGTTGGGCTAGGCTGTGACCCCGCGCTCCCTCACCCAGCTTTCACACCAGTAACAGTGTTGTCTCAGTCCCAGAAGGGCCCACGAGGTCTGATTCAAGGCCCTTTAAAATCTGGAGCCAGATTATTTTCCAAGTGTCTAAATGACATTTTAATTGCACTGGTCACAGTTAAGTGCCATTTTAACTCTTTCAGGGCAAGTGATCCTTTTCACAAAGACAGGACTAATTAGGAAGAATGCAGATCATCACCCTCAACACCCGAGTCCCAACGTCTGGCCGGCCCAAGAGCTCTGCAGAGCTTAAAGGGGTGCAAAGAATGAGTCTGCATTTAGGGCACCCCTCCCACTAGAACAACTCCCCCATCACAGACCCTTTCATGGCTTAGGTCTTTGTGGCCCCCTTCCCATCTGTTAAATAAAACCATGCCTGATTTGGGTTGTCTAACTGTCCTTACATCTTAGTGTGACTAAATCTGTCCAAGCTTAAGTTATCAGGACACGCACACCAGACTCTGCTCACATCCTTCAGATCCAGTGGGTCCGAGTCCAGGAGAACCTTTTCAATGTCCCTTCTCTCCCCCCTGCTGCCTAATCTCCATTGCAGCCTCCCAGAACGGCTGTAACAGCTTCTTCATGGCTCTCACCACAAACACGTTAGACATACCCTACACTGTCCAATCCATGTGTCCATGCCAACCCGTCCAGTCCCCATACCCAGCTACCTAATTGTGTCAACCCCAAAGATGTCTCACTTCTGTGGGGACTCCTTATTCGGGGGAGATTTTCTCACCTAAAGGAGTGGAAGAGTGACTTCTTCCGGGGAAATGCTGAGTGCTGTCAGCTGCGATTTTAGGCCTTCAAGGGATTAGGGCCTTTTACTTCCTTTGATGAGCTTGGGTCGTCCAATCTCTCCACGAAAGGCACGTCGAGATGTGAGAGGTGATGTTGCCCGTGTACAGGAGTCCCCCATTCTCCACAGCTTCACAGTTTCCCATTTTAATCACTTACCCACAGTCAACCATGGTCCAAAAATATTAAATGAAAAATTCCAGAAATAAACAATTCATAAGCTTCAACTCGCACGCCTTTCTGAGTACACAATCTCTCATTGTCCTGCTCCGTCTCACCCAGGACGCAAATCCTCCCTCTGTCCAGTGGACCCGTGCTGTGTGTACCGTGTAAGATATTTTGAGAAGGAGAGAGAAACAGACCACATCCACATAACTTTTATTACAGTATGTTGGTATAATTGTCCTATTTTATTATAAGTTGTTCATTTCTAACTGTGCCTCATTTGTAAATTAAACTTTACCATAGGTGTGTATGCAGAGGCAACAGGGTAATATATATAGGGTTCAGTACTAGCCGCAGTTTCAGGCATCCACTGGGGGTCTTGGGACCATGCCCCCCGTGGATAAGTGAGGACTGCTGTATAAGAAACTCAAGAGGCCTACTCAAAACATGGCCTTCAAGCTTATGTCTCTTTATCTCCACGTCCAAGAGAGCCGTACTGCTGTACTCACAGAGCAAACGAGAGGATGGGCCTATAATAAGAGGCATCTGATCGTCTGACCCTCAGCTCCCTTCAGGGACATAATAGCGTGGTGGGATTTCGGTGAGCTGGGGAACACGCCCCCTTTAAACTGAGCAGACACCATTTACTTCCCGCCAACTTGTACCAAACAGGAGAAGGAAACTTCAAGAAGCCCCCAAGGCCAATACTAGGAAAACCCTCCTGATTTCCACCTGTCCACTTAAACCTAGAACAGACGAGCTGCTGCCTCAGAAAGAGGATGTGAGGGTGTGGATTTGAGTGAGCGTTTCCTAAAGTGTGTTGTGTGATGTTAGAGACTTCTTAGGTGTTTTAGGTTCTACGGTCCCATAAGTTTAGAAAAAAGCTATAGAAATAGTGGGAAACACTATTTCTCACCTCACCTATTTTCTCACCTCAAACTTGAATCTTTACAAATGCGCATTGTGAATTTTTGAGGACAACTTGGAGGGGAGGTTCCTTAAGTGCCGATGTCTGTGAGACCCTTTCTTTAAGACCCTCTCAAGGGACTGCTGGTCCACAGAACACGCTTTAGGGGTGCTGGCCTGGGCCAAAGGGGACCTCAGAAGCTGCCCACACTGCTCAAATTGCTGGCTTCTGGCCAGGGGCACAAAAGAAGCCTACGTGGCCCACAAGTCCAGTCCAGCTCCCCAAGATGCTTTGCGCGGAGTGGGGACAAAGCCCTGTCTAGTAGTGAGGCATTCGTTTGCTGGCCCCTCCAATCTCTCCCCTTGGGGGCCTCACGGCATGACCCCAGCAGGCCCTTTCTTCCTATCACAACAAACATTTGGTGTGGAGAAGAGCAGAGATGCAAAGGCACATGCCTCATGTTGCAACACTTGGGAGTGAGGTAATGGTGCAGAGAGAAAAATGCAGAAAGCAAGACAATTGCTTTAGCCAAGGTTTGTGCTGTCAGCGTAATGAAGGAGCACCCAGATTTGAGAATCAAGAAAGGCTGCAAGAGTGTGCCCACCAGGCATGTGTGACAGTGTTCCAGGCAAAGGCATGTCACACACCACAGGGTACAATCTTGCTCCCCCAGGGGATATATCTTTGGCAATGTTTGGATACGTTTTTGATTGTCACAGTGGGGCAGGGTGGACTTACTACTGGCATCTACTGGCTAGAGGCCAGGGGTGCCATTAAGCACCCGACCTTGCACAGAGCTACCCTACCCATCAAGATGTGTCCACCCCTGATGTGAGAAGCTCTGCCACAGGCAGGGCTCAGAGCTGTGGGCACAGGCTGACCTGCAGACCTGCAGTGCGCCTCTGCACTCCCTCTCCCCCACCTCCAGCTCCCAGACTGTGAGCTCCACCAAGGTACCGACTTGCCCTGTTTCTATTGCAGGACCTAGACTCTGGTAAGCACCAGGTGAATGAATAAAATAGACTTCCTCCCCAAACAGTGGTGATGGAAGAGTAACGCGCAGAACACGGGTATACTAAGTTCCCCAGGCAGCCGTAACAAATCACCACAACCGGGTGACTGAAAACAACAGAGCTGTGTGCTCTCACAGTTGTGGAGGCTGGAAGTCTGAACTCAGGTGTGGGCGGGTTTGCTCCCTCTGGAGGCTCTGAGGAAGAATCCTTCCTTGCTCTTCTGGGGATTCCAGGTGACCCTTGGCTTGTGGATGGGCTGACCATATAGACTGCTTTAAACAGGACAGAAAAGAAATGGTACTGTCCCATTTCAAGTGGTACGTATGGTCAGCCTAGTCTCATTGGCCTAAATTCAAGGTACATCTGGTCATTCTACATGTGGGAGCGGAATTCTGACCCCCGCCTCCATCTTTTCATAGGTCTTCACTCACCTTCTCCTCTGAGTCTGTGTTTCCTTTACTGTCTCTCATAAGGACATGTCACTAGATTTAGATTAATCCAGGATGACGTCATCTCGAAATCCTTAATTGAACCACATCTGCAAAGACCGCTTTTCCAAATAAGGTCACAGTCCCAGGTACTGGGACTAGGACTTGAATGCAGCTTTAGAGGCGGGGCGGGGGAGGGGCAGGCAGCGTTCAAGGTGCTCCAACAGGGGGCTGTGGACCTGAGGAGGAGACAGGGAAACAGGCCCGAAGAGAAGAATGGGTCCTCCACCTGGGTCACAAGGTCTGAGCACAAAACATGTACAAAGCGAAGAGAGCCTGGTAAGTAAAAAGCTCAAGAGAGTCAACAAAAACTCCACCTCCTTCACTTGATCTCCCTGGCTTTGGAGTCTCTGAGTGCACTGCGGGCCAAGACACCCTCTGTGTGGTGGGCAGAAAGCCTCGTTTTCCTGGGAGCAGCGAGTGAAACTTGACATGCTTTCTAAGAAGCTCTAGATGTCACAGAGTAGCTCAGTCTGAACCTAGTCCCCCAAATAAGGAACACTGGGCCTCTGTTTCAAAATTGGCCCTGTCGCCGTAAATTATTCCCACTTCTTGTCTTGACACAACCTCGAAAAGCTGCCGTGCAGACGTGGTGGCATCAAAGCCACACTGGTGTGAGAGGGGCATATTTTAAAGTGACAGCTCTAAGGAGCAAGCGCTCGGTGCTCTAAATGAACATATTATTTTAAAAATGAAAATGACTCCTGGCATACCTTGTAATCCAACATTTCTCAATAAATCTCAGGCCATACGTTCTCCGCAGGCCTGACGACCTGGTCGTGGCGCAAGCACATGCATCCTGCAGCCATATTGGAAGGAAAATGGAAACATGGGCCGCCCAGAGCTGGGGACCAAGGGGGCCTTTGAAAGTGACTTCAAGACACATCATGAAGCGCACGGGAAGATGAATGGCTGATTCAAGTAAGCTCCCCTCAGACCGCCAGTTGTAAAGATGGGACACTTCTCCCATTTGACACAAATACTCGGGTTTCTTGCCCCTGCGAAAGGCTGGAGGTTGGGTGAGAGGCTTTCCACTCTGAATGGCTTTCAATGTAATAATACTTAATACTCCTTTTTGAAACAGTTTCCTCTTTTTCTGAATATTTTCATGGGACTGTAACCCATTTGTACATAAAATTGGTTGAAAGTGACATGTTGAAAAGTCCGGCAAGCACTACAGTGCGCTCCATTTTCAAGGAATATAAAATTGGGCTCTGTCTGACACCTTGAGTGCGCTTGTGAAAACAGAATGTCACATCTCAAAGGGTTATTCTTGATAGCTTAAAAAAAATAAAATAAACAGACCTCTCTAGGCAAACAGCCCCTTTGTATTCTGGTTTCCATGGAAATGCTGGCAATTGTACTTTTCATGGCATGGACTTTTTCACTGGGTTTTGGAAAGCCAGGTTTAGGCAGCGGACTCAGTGACCCTCAAAACTCAGGTTATCATCTCATGGTCCAGGGATAGACCCTGAAGATACAGTGCACATGCTGTAGGCCTTGCCCAAGAGAAGGTACGGAATCTCCCACCCGTTGGAGGAAGTGGTTCTCGTTTTGCCCTGAGCTATGTAGTTATGATTATCCATTTTATCCACTGTCACCATTTGGAAATTTCCTGGATTTAAAAGACCAAACATACTATTTGGAATCTTCCTTATAGAATTCCCAGTAACAAATCCCCTCCCCAGGAGCTGAAGCTTCACGTCCGTCCCCTTGAGAGTGGTGGCATTTGGTGGCCCACTCCCACAGAATGGAATATGGAGGGGGAAAATCCTAACATTATAGTGAAGAAACCTGGTGGACACCCCCTTGACCAAGTGATGCAGAGCACCTCGTTTCTGCAGAATTCTTTCTTAGACACAAAACCCCAATCTAATCATGGGGAAAAGAAAAACATCAGACAAACCTCCATTGAGGGGCATCATACCAAATACAAGATAGAGGAAGATGGAAAAGACAGAGCTTCTCAGTCCAAATATTGAAGCGTTCACTGGTGGCTGGAAAATTTTAAGTTCCAGGTAGGAATTAGGGAGAAAGAAAAGAGTCTAGCTGGGTAGAAAGGGCCGATGGCATGACACGTCCTCAGGGTCACCAGGGGAAGTTTGAACTTCACCTGAGGATGACTATAAGCCACTGAAGAGGCCATTTCACAAGAGACACAGAAAGGGCTATGAACAGGCGCCTCAAGAGGAAAGAGAAATAATAACAACCAAGAGTGTCCATCCGTAGTCTGACCACCAGTGAGTCACTCACTGAACCAAAGGCACCAGTGACGAGCTTAGAGGCTAATGAGGAGGACAGATGTTAGTAGGCAAGCTCATCAGTAATGCGTGATTACAGGCTGACACAAAAGCTCAGAACAAGTGGAATTCGGTTCTGTGAGTTCCGTGCCTGTCCTAAATCAGGGTGCGAGAAGGGCTTCCCTGAGGAATTACGCTTGAGCTGAGAAGTGAGAGGGTGCTGGTGTTCACCAGGAAGCTTACAATTCATCACAACATGTGCACCATACGGTAATTTTTTCTTTTAAAAGAAAAATTAAGGATAGTGTAATATTGTGATTTATAATAAGAAGTATATATTTGGTCTTTGTCTCATGTCTGGCCCTAAACTACTAAAAACCTGGGCATTTCCTAAGTGATGAGAGCACTAAAGGGGTCTTTTGTTTGGTTAATGAGGTGACTTCTGGATAGCACTTAAGGGCAGGCCAGGAGAACCAATCAGGTGATTAGAGGGTTGGAACATATATTCCTACTACCCTCCTACTACGAGGGGAGCGAGTTTGTTGCTTGAATCAATCATCAATATCCAATGACTTAATCAATTATCCCTATGTAATAAAGCTTCCATTAAGACCCAATCTGACAGAGTATGGAGAGCTTCCAGGTTAAACCAGAACAAACCACATGCCACCATTCCAGGCTCCAAACTCCAAGAGGACAGAAACTCCTTTGTTTAGGACCTCACTCTGTGTACCCCTTCACCTGGTTGTCCATTCATATCCTTTAATTTCCTTTGTGAAATCTGTAATCTAATGAGCAAACGGGTTTACTGAATTCTACGAGTCACTCTAGCAAATTAATCGAACCCAAAGAGGGAAGTCGTGGCAACCTGTGATGTACGACCACTGGGTCAGAAGGCGACAACCTGGACTTGTGTGTGAGTGGCATGTGAAGTGGAGCAATCTGTGGGACCGACCGAGCACTTCCACTGTGGGGTCTGATGCTGTCTCCAGGTAGACAGTGTCAGAATAGAGCGGAACTGTAGGACCCCCAGGTTTGTCGGAGAATTAGTTGGCGGTGTGGGGTAATGACCACACACACATTGGAATAAAGGAAATAGTGGAAGAACTGCTGTATATATAAAAAGAATGCTTTCAACCCATTTCCTGTTTAGAAAAAAAAAAAATTGCAGCTTGCTGAGCATTCATTTAATTTTACATAAACACGCTCTTTGAGGCTGAAGCAAATCTGACTGGTTCTCAATGTGCGAATAAAATATAAAAACTGTTCTTGGAGTTGTTTCTAAACAGAATTTGTCTCTAACCCTAATGGAACAGAAATGTACATGATGATCAGTATTTCATAATTTTTTCACATGTAGGAATGCTATGTTTTCTGGGATTTGAAATCTGAGAGTTTTCTCAGGGCAAATGCTATAGCCTCAAGCACTGCTGGTGAGATTTTTTTTTTTTTATTGTTAAATTTATTAGGATGACATTGATTGGTAATAATTACATAGTTTCCAGGTGTATAACTCTACATCATCTATGCATTGCATTATGTGGGAATGTAAATTGGTACAACCACTATGGAAGGCTGTATGGAGATTCCTCAAAAAATTAGGGATGGAATTGCCATATGACCCAGCCATCCCTCTCCTGGGCATCTACCCAAAACACTTGAAAACTTTAATTCTCAAAGGTACCGCATTTTTCGCTCCATAAGACGCACCTGACCTGCCTGGACCCGCTCTCCTTCCATGCAGGCCCTGCTTTCTGATCTGGCTGCAGGCTTCCCCACGGCATCATTATGGTCCCCAACGTGCACTCTGCTGTGCAGTATTCGCTCCATAAGACGCACACACTTCTCCCTCCACTTTTTTGGGGGGGAAAAAGTGTGTCTTATGAAGCAAAAAATATGGTATATGTACCCCAGTGTTCACCACAGCACTGTTCACGGTGAACAAGTCATGGATTCAGTTGTTTAACGGAAGTGTCTTTTGATCGGTGACTGGATAAAGAAGATGTGGTACATTTACACAGTGGAATACTACTCAGTGATAAGAAATGATGAAATACAGTCATTTGTGACAACATGGATGGACCTAGAGACCATCTTATTAAGCAAAATAAGTCAGACTGAAAGAATCAGGAAACATATGACCTCACTCATAGGTGGAATATAAAACTGAAAGTAACAAAGAAGCAAAAACTCAGACACAGTCAATAGTTTGGTGGTTACCTGAGGGTAAAGGGGAAGGTCGGGAGGGGGGGTGAGCGGGGGGGGTGGGGGCAGGGGGAGGAG
>PVKE010018838.1:0-29117 GCA_004027555.1 Craseonycteris thonglongyai
ACGGTGAGCCAATCACAACAAGCAAAGGTTCAAAGGTTATAATAGACCACCTCTCTGACTCTGGCCAACCTGAGCAGGCTTTTTACTAGAACACAATGTAGCTTTGGGTACAGAACATGTATAATTTGCATGCATAAAAAGCCTGCTTGGATTGGCTGAGTTAGAGAGGCGGTCCGAGCAGCCTTGCAGTGATTGGTGCAGGATCGAGTTGGAAAATTCGTTTAGCGGCATATCCAGACGATTTTCGGGAACGAGTTGGAAAATTCGTTTAGCGGCATATCGAGATGTTTTTCGGGATATACTCGGCGTATAAGACGACCCCCGATTTTCGGTTGACTTTTTTTCATTTCAAAAGTCGTCTTATACGCCAGAAAATACGGTAACTGTTCTGCACTGTTTTTACTCTTTAAAGGTCAGAATTACCTAAATATCCAACCATAGGATTTATTTATAGTGTTCTTTTTTCTTATTAGAAAAACAATGCACATTCATGACAGAAAAATAAAAAATGCAGATAGGTAAAAGAACTAAAGGATGTATGTGCCCCCACCTCATGCACCACTGGTAGGTAACAGCCAGGACCACGTTTTCTAGCTTCTTCTCTAGGCCTGTATATAGTGGGTTCACACCATATTTACTTTTTGTAGCTACTTATATTTGCCTTGAGGAATTCAGTTCTCCAGGGCTTCATTGGCTATCCACCTCAGACATATCTGCCAGCCCTGTCACTAGGGAAGGAGTTTTAGAAACAAGAGCTGAGGGTGCTGTGAGGTTAACCTAAGGAGGAAAAGGAAGACATCATGTATTTCCCTTGGAAGGTAAAATGGCCATATCTGCTTCAGGACTGCAATGCTGTCACTGAGTAATCATGTTAACAACTACACCCAGACATCTGTGAACAATGTGGAACCTTGTAATTTGTCCTTTTGGAGAGCTACATAAAGCCATGGTAGGCCCATCAACCAGGGACACTGAGCTCATAGCTGAGTGAAGCCAGTAAAACCTGAACTGGGGCCATAACAGACTAGGAACAAAGTTCAAAAGATTAAATGAGGCTAAAATGGCAAAACTCATTCTGAATGGTTGTTACCCTGAATAACATGGCAAGTGGGCCCTTTGCCTCAAGGAACATCCTAGTGTGCCCCCACTTGGCCCACTCAGAGATGAGGGGATGTGCCCCAGACCCCCAGAGGTGCAGTCTTCCTCTCCCCACAGTAAAGTCTCATCCCTGTAATGTCAGCCTTCAGTACAGGAAGACAGACATGGGTAGTTTCTTTCATGCCTCCCAGAACACAGCAGTTAAGTTGCATTTCCCATGAAGTGTCCAAGAAATTGATGGGTAAATTGGCCACAGGGGGCCACAGTTATATGGAAAGAATAGAAGCCTAAGTGGATCAGGATTTTCGTTTTGGTTCTGTCTCATTCCAGACCCTGAGAAAGTTACCTAGTTTCTCCAATTTTCTAGTTATTTGCCTATAAAATAGGGATCTTTGTAGGGTTATAAAGATTAAACCGAGGCTAATGTAGGTAAAGCACCTGACACCTTACCTGGTGCATAGGTGATACTCAGAGTGTATTAATTTGTTTACCTCCCAGCCCAGTGGTCCCATCATGCCTTTTCAGATTTGTCATAACCTGAGCAAGAGCATTCTGAAGGTTGGGGTGAACAATAGTCACTCATTCAACCAATATTTACAAAAATTCCTGTACACCTAGCACCCTGAAACATCAACCTTAAAGTTTTTAAAGAATGTGTGTGTGTATATATAACTTATATATATTTTTTTACAGTGGTGAAAGAGAAGTTTATTGAGAGTAAAGTAGAGATAGTACACTTCCAAGAGGTAGAAGCAGGCCTTGAGCAAGAAGAGATGGCTCTAATAATAATAATAATAATAATAATAATAATAATAATAAATAATAATAAAGAAGTGGCTCAAAAGGCTAAAGATATTATTTTAATATTAAGACAAATATTATGGAGAAGAATACAAAATTTGCATTAACTTTAAAGAAAAATATGAGTCTTGCCCATGACCCAGACTTCCCAGGGATCCCAAAGAGGGCAACTTGAGGATGCTAAGCTGCCCCAGGACATTACCTAAGGTCCAGTTCACACAGATCTCCATGTTTTCCTGCAGTAGGTCATGAACCAAAAGTGACATGGCCGCTCCCTGGGAAACCAGAGTGAAGGAGAACTGGTCCAGGACAAACCAGTCAATTACACAGTGAGCACGAGGGCTGTCCCCAGAGCACTGCCTGCACATTCTATATTTCTGATTTGTGAGCCATCTGGGGCAGACTCTTCCAAGATTATCTCATCTCCATTTCTTAGGAAAAGACACTCCTATTTCTAGGAAATTTGCTGCATGTTGAATCTGGGATGTTTAGCCAGGTTAAAGTGTTTTCCTTGTTCATTTCCCATCCTAGCTTCTTGCCACTTCTGGAGTTACCATCCAAGTCAAATTATGAGATGTGAACTGGAGGTGACCCCATACATTTACCTTTGCTACCTGTGCCTTACTGGACTCAGATTTGTGGGCTCCTCTTAGCACACATCGACCTGGATGGGAACCAGATCTCCCATGTTCACTTTCTCATCAGATAAGATATAAACAACAACAACAAAAGAAATGATAGCAGTGACCATCTCTGAGTGGTGGCAATATAAGTGGTTTCTATTTTCAGGACAATAACGTTCCTCTCATCAATGTTTCCTGATGATTTTACATTTTGAATTCAAGCTCAAAATTCAAAGCAAAAAGTCACAGAATGCTTTTCTATAACATAGAAGACTAGAAATCCAATAACTCCTTTATCAAGCTGAACCAAATTCCAGTTTATACTTAGGTTTACAAGGTCAAATAAAATTGCTTTTGAGGCAGTTATTTGTCCAACATACTTGACATATGGTTAAAGTTATCTTCTTATGAATCAAAATTACAACAAAACTAGAAAAACAGGGATGCCAGGATATCTCAGCAGGTTGAGTGCTTGCCTTGCAACTGCAAGGTCTGGGGTACTGGTCAGCCTTTAACTGTGGAGCCAATGTCCAGTGCCCAAGTTCCTGACACCATACTTTTCCACCAGCCAGCTTTCCGGGGCCTATCTCCCTGCTACTCCTCTGATGCCCACTACTTATGAATCAAAATCCCAAACAATAATATTTTGTATGTGTGTGGTGCTTAGCACTTTTCAATTCACTTTTCATATCCTGCATGTACTGATTAGAATTTTTAGTTGTAAGTAAAAGTAATTAACTTTGGCTGATGTGCACAGCAAAAGACATAAATTAAAAGATAGGGAGTAGCTCACAAAATCCCCAGGAAGGTAGAAAATTAGGCTTGGAGGCACATAGTCAAGTGCCCCAAACCCCAATTCGGCAGTGGTCTACGAAGACATAATGGTGACCACTGAGTCTGGCATACCATCCCTGCCACCTACACCACAGATCACCCTCATGAGGATGCTGCCCATAAAACTGCTGTCACTGGAAACTGATATTGTACCTGTCAAAGCACTAAAAGAGTTGCAAAACAGACCCTGCTCCTTTGCTCTCACTGGCTTCCAATTCAAAATTGGTAAGAAGTGGCATGGGGGAGGGGGCTTGTCTGACTCGGGGAGTCTAAGCCTCAGCTGCAAAGGAAGATGGTTCCACCTCATGAGGCATGGAATTTCTCAAGCACAGAAAGGAGTTTCAGCTAACAGGCAACCAAAATAAGTGACAAATGTCCAACTGTTCATTTCATTTGATTATCACACCAACGTGTGAAGTTGTCAGAATGATTCTTCTTATCCCCATCTTAGATAACAGGAGCAGGACCAGGGCAGTTGCTCCACTAATACATTGAAATAAAACAGAGAGAAAAGCAAAGTATTGTTTTCAGGTTTGAAAAGATCAATTGCAGAAGTATGGGAAGAGAGGAACAAGGTTTGACTGCAGTTCCACATGAAGGCCATATAATTTCAGCTGATTTTAATAAGCTTCATATGAACCCAGCTAAAGAGGCTGCTGACTTGGCCACTGTAGAGACTTGTGAATGGAACAGTGTCTTAGCCTCTAGGCTTGCCAGACTTACCTAGGGCTGACCATTTCTAGTCTGGCCACATATTTGAAGAGATAGGCAGCCAAGGTAGAGGGATTCTGTAACATCTGGTACATGGATTCTGCTGCTTCAGAAAGCAGAACTTGGGCCACATGGGAGCCACAGGGACCAGAAGCTAGTTCAACCTGTAAAGCAGGGCAAAAACAAGATAGGCTTTAATGAGGTGGTGAGGTTCCCATTGCCAGGGGTATGCAAGCAGAGGCTAGAAAGCCATCTGTCATAAATTTTAGTTGAAATAGATGATGAACATAGTTTTTTCCAACTCTAAGATGCTATAAGCCTCTAACGTGTGCCAAATATTGGGCATGATCTACAAGGTAAGATAATGGCACTCATTCCAAGAGCTTCCTAAGGACCTATTGAACTAACCAATGACAAAAGAAAACAAAAATGTGTACTCTTACTAGATATCAATTATATGTAAAAATAAAAGAAAGGATCATTTGCTACTTTACATTAGCTAAAACTGAAAGAAATGTCTAATGCTAGAAAGTCTGTGATGAAGCTGGAACATTCATGCTGGCAATTGGGTAAAATGGGTAGTACTCTTTTTGAAATCATGGCAGATGGTATATATAAAAAAATTTTTAAAAAGCATGTTTAATCCTTCAACCCAATACCTGTTCATTTGGAAATTTACCTTAAATAATCTGGGGATGCCAGGATAGCTCAACAGGTTGAGTGCTTGCCATGCAACCGCAAGGTCCGGGGATTGAATCCCAACCCCAGCCCGTGCAAACCCGTATGCTGAACTGTGGTGGTGAAAGTTCTCATCTCCCATGAGGGAAGTCCCCAGTTTGGTTCCTGCCCCATACAGCCCCACATCCACCTGTGTGAAACTATGTCATAACTAATGATGTAAACTATGAAGACTGCTCTGGGCCCTTCCCCCTTTTCTCTCTCTCTCCCTCTCTCTCTCTCTCTCTCATCTTTTCTCAAAAACAATAAAATAAACCTTAAAAAAATAATCTGAAAAGGTTGAATCCTATAAACCCGGGAGTATTCATTATATCATTTTAAATAATAAACAAAATTTATTAAATAGGGGAGAGGTTAAGTATAGTATGGTATTTGATGGAATATTAGGCAATCATTGCAGATGGTGCTTATAAAGAATCCCTGTTCCTCAAGGGCAAGTCCTGCATCCTGTTTACCACTATAGACCCAGCACTGCCTGGAACATAGAAATGCCTTGTTAAATATTCATTGAATGAATGAGTGAATAAACAACCAAACAAATGAATTCTATCTTAGGGAGGGAAAATGTTCATTAGGTGTTATGTTAGGGAAAAAAAAAGCAGAACTTAAAAAATTATATCTATATCTAAACTATGATTTCCAGAGTAGGAAAGATAACATACATGTGCCCTACATGAGGACTGTAATGTGAAAAAATAAAAAATAGGTATTAGGGTCAAATACTAAGGATGATGTTTTAGTCTTATTCATTCAACATGTTTTACTGAGTACTTGTTATGTATGTCATATATCAGGTGCTATGCCACATTCTGTGAGTACAACAGTAACAAAATAGACAAAGTCTCTATTCTAATGGAGAGTTTATTCCAATGGGTTACTAAAGGAGAATGGAGGAGAGACAGACAATAAGCAGATAAGTAAGAGAATGTACAATATGTCAGATGGTAATAAGTGCTATTGAAAAAAAAAAGCAGCAGAAAAGGGGGATAGAGGGTGCCAGGAGAGGACAGGCTGCCATTTTATATGGAATGTCCATGAGGATATATAGAGAAAGAGCTTCCAAGCAGAGGGAACAGCAAGGGCAAAGTCCCTGAGGCCAGAGTGTACTTGGTACAATCAAGGAACAGCACAAAGGTCAATGTGCTGAAGCAGGGGGACCTAGGGGATGAGGCAGAGAGGCTACAGGAGTGAGTGTATATGGCCCTATAGGCTACCCAAAGGACTTTAAGGTTTGCTTTTAATGAGACAAAGAAGCCACCGGAGAGATTTGAGCAGAGGTATGAAATGATCTGACTTGTGTTTAAAAAGAATCACTCCTTTTATAAGAATATATTATGAAAATTTAGGATAAAAGGAAGAATTTTGAACTTGGACAGATTATCGTAACACTGATGAATTGATTCACAAAATATCTTGAAACATGCCCCATGTTTCAAGGGGCTGTAACAACAGGCCTATATCAAGATTACAAAGACTTTTTAAATATAGAAAAATATTTTTAAATAACACTAGCCTATTTTTAAAGACAGAAATTGCTCAAAGCAAAGAACTAATTTTATCCCTTTTTCTTTAGAAATTACAGGGATTATTTTTTTAATTAACATTTAGATGCACATTTCATATTCTATATCAAGTCCCATAATTAATTATAAACTGATCTGCTGTTTGGGCCATCCTAAAGTTGGCTACTAATTTGGCTTGTCTTTTTTTTAGGATTTATTTTGAGAGAAGGTGAGAGAGACAGATAGAGAGAAAGGGGAAGGGCCTAGAGCAGTCTCCACAATTGCACATCATTACTTGTGACATGATTTCATTCCACACAGGTTGATGTGGGGCCACTCAGGGTGGGAACCAAACTGGGAGCCTCCCACATGAGAGGCAAGAACCTTTGCTGTTACCAGTTGTGCCGAAGTTCAGCATATGGGTTTGCACGGGCTGGGGTCAGGATTCAATTCCTGAACCTCAGTGTTGCAAGGCAAGTGCTCAACCTGTTGAGCTATCCCAGCATTCCTTGACTTGTATTAAATATTTCACATACAGCATTTCTGCAGAATCACTCACAATCTAACATGACTGACAGAAGACACTTGTGAAGTCTATGTGTTGGTAAAATTAGCCAAAAAAATAATAAAATTCTTGTAATCCTTTTTAGGGATGCAGAAAGGAAAGTGGCTGCATTTCAAATTCATGGCATTTCAAAGGCATAAATTAAGTTCTAAGATCTACATTTGAATGAAATCAACACAAGTTCTCTAATTTATGTTCTCAACTGAGAAAACAAATTGTTGCTAAGAAATGAAATTTGTAAAACTCTTAAACATATTGTTTAGTTGATATGCACATACTATAAACTAAACTATATATACCACAATATAAATTTCAAGAATCACTACCCTTGAACTTGGTTGATATAACTTTACCATGAAATCTAAAAAAAAAAAAAATATATATATATATATATATATATATGTATATGTATATGTTTGTTTGTTTGCTTAGTCTTATTCCTAGACATTCTGCCTTTTAGGTATGTATAAAGCTGATCATGTATAGATGATGTTGAGACAATAGTTCTGTGAAAATGTATGAGAAAGCTCATTGGTTCTTTTTCCTTAACCCTCATGCCCTCTTAGCTCCCCAACATCTTACTTATTGCACAACAGTGCCACTCCCAATTCCCAACATCTTGATTTCTGTGTTACTAGTATGTCAAAGGGCTCTGCACTCTATCCTTCTTATCATCATCTGCTAACTTCCCACTCACTGTACAGTTTGGCAAAGGGCTACCAGCATTCCTTCTCTCCTTCAAAGCAGCTGTCTTTCTGGGAGACTTGCCAATGACCCATCCAATAAATTTGCCTTTTAATCTCATGACCTCCTGTGTCCACTCCAGCCACTCTGCCCCTGTCCCTGCCCTGACCAGACCTCCTACACCTCTAACCAGCTTTGCCTACCCTCCCTGCCCTTCCCTCCCACCCATCACATCTATCCTCTCACTCCACTGAGAACCCCACACCTCCCATCTGTCCACTCCATCCTCACTTCACCTATTTCCTCTTGTGGACCACCACTTCCACCTCTCTTGTCAGTATCTCCAACTTCCTTCCTTTCTTGTCTCCTTTGTCCAACAAAGCCCAGCCCTGGATCAGCCTCACCAGTAACCTTCTCCATGCCTAGTTCAGGTCTGATGAAATGCTGGAAAAAGCCCACAACCACATAGATTATCTTGGGAGAAAGCCTTAATTTTTTGCCCCCACAAATCTATGGCCTCCAAACTCAGCAGGCTCTCACCACTGCCTTTCAATCTCTGTGGGATGCTATTGGTTTTCCCTCTCTTTTTTTTTTTTTTTTTTTTCCAGCAGCTATCTTGAACACTTTCCTCTTTCTCCAAGGTTCCCACTGACCTACCAACCTACCTGCATCTCTAACTCCCCTTTCCTTTTTCCCTCCATCTTAGAGTGGGCTTTCTTCCTGCCTGAGGATCAATCTGAACCCCACCACCTTCCACCCTCTTGCTGACCTCATTTTATCCTTCAGTCTCTCTACTAACATTTTCCTATCAGCATTTTTAAATATCCTTATCACTCCCAACTTAAAACAATACTGTTTCTCAACTCTACATCCATTCTCCCTACTCCCCTTCAAAACCAATCCCAAAAGTTGTCTACATCCATTTCCCATGCACTCAGACTTCTGCCCTTGCTTCTCCACCACATCTACTCTCCAAGGTTGCCAGTGACCTCTTTGTTGCTAATTTTGGTGTTTATTTGTTCAGACCTTGGCTTACTTGACCATTCGGCACCATGTCACTCTACTTCCTCCATTTGGCTTCTGTGGCATACCACTCTTTGGTTTTCCTCCTATCTTTCTGACTGTTCTCATCTTTCTTTCTGGGCTCCTCCTCTACCTGTCCCATAAATGCTGTTATTTCCCAAGGGAGTTTGGTCTTCTCTTTGACTCTCTCTACTGAAGGATTTAATCTATTCCTATGGCTTCAATTGTGATGTACTCATATATTTTGAAAATGTGGTAATTTAAGACTTCCTCCACATCAGATCTCTCAAGGATGACAGACTCTCAGGTTCTTTTTGGTTTGAATTAGGTTCAGCATAATAGTCCCCCTAGTTACTTCTTTGGCCATGAATTAATTATTGCCATATATTAAGACATTCTTCCAAGATAAGCTTCAAATCACCTACTGGACATCTCACCTGGATGTCTCCCACTCACCTCAAACTCACCTCCTCTTCCTGCCTAAACCTGCTCCTTACTATATCACATCTCAGAGGAAGGCACTATTTATTCATCCATCCAGGTTCCTAAAGCAGACACCTGGGCATCATCCTTGACTCAACACTCCTCCACCCCCACAGCTCATTACTCACAAAGTCCTTTGAATATTTACCTCCTTAATACATCTCTGACCTACCCCCTCTTTCCATCCTCATAGGTGATGTACTGGAGCACTGGAGCAGCTTCTGACCTACATCCCAGCCTCATCTTCTCCTGGCCATTCTCCACATAGGCTTGGGCCTTTTCAAAATGCATATCTCCTTAAAAGCCTTCATTATTTTTAGAATAAAGTTATATTCCTCAGCCTGGTATACTAGACTCTTTGGGACCAAGCCCTGGTTAATCAATCTTACTCCCTGTCTGAGATTCCACATTCTGGTTAATCCCTTCATTACTTAGTAACTTAATTAGAGAACCTATGGAATTTCACTGAGACATTTCCCCCCTCTTAACAAGGTAGACGGCTACCTCAATGTTCCCCTAGAATCTTTTGCAACTCTAGCATCTAAGCATCTAGAATTCCATTCTCTTAGTGTTCTCTGCTCTAAAGCATCCCTAAAAGATGACAAAACAAATATATTGAGCATATGCCTGACCAAAATCACAGCATTAATAAGTAAATGGCAATTTGAACCCAGATTACCCAGGTCATTACTTCCTGCCTATTTATTCACAAAGCAAATACTGATAATTCGAGATGAAAAATGTGGAAAGTAATATTTGTTAAGTGTTGATATTTATGAAGTGTTTTACATAAGGCATCTCATTTATACATTTTCAAATAAGCAAAATGATCATCCAAGAAGGTTGTGTAAGGCCATACAGCTAGTAAATGGGTTTGAATTTCCCTACCTCCACCTCATTAGCTGTTCCTTAATACCAATAAATAGTATTTTACAACTGAAGAAACAGATCCAGTCCAGGATCACACATTTAATCAGAGGCAAAAATAGAATTAGAACCAAGGTTTCCTGACTTTACTGGGCTGAGCAGATGCAGTTTTAGTCCCTGCTTTCTGGAAGAATCATGGAACACTGATTTTTTCTTTAATTGTAACAAGTTCTGAAAACTAGCACTACTCCTAAGGGCTAAACTGACCTCCAGAGTTGTAACTGTGTCTCCCCAGACCTCTGCCTATGTTCTGCTGATGCCTGCCCGGTGGCATGGTCCTCCCCCTACCCACTTTTCCAATAGTCTACCTCTATGCTCTTACTGCATGCACAGAATTAGGTGCTCTGCTTCAGTATTTATCCCATTCTCTCCTGCCTCCTTACAGCTTTCTCATCTATTCACCCATCTCCAGTGGCCTTCCCTCATGGTTTAGCCAGGACCAAATCCCCTCTGCCATGCCTCTTAGAATTCATTAGTTCTTCCCTAAATGCAATCTATTTTACTCATTCCTTCATCCTAGCCTTCCCTCCCTGGATGGCATCAACTCAAGGATGACAGGGTTGCTTTCACTCAGGCTGTCTTTTTGGTTTGAATCAGGTTCAGGGTACTAGTGCCTCTGGTTATATCCTTGCTATATATATCCTATATATATATTAAGGCATTCTCCCAAGAATGCTTTAGCTGAAATATACCCAAAATGTTTGGATAGGATGACATATGAAGCATGATGGGATTAATTGAACCATCTGGCCTACACCAGGGCCCTGAGTGAAGAAAGATTCAGAAAAGATGCTACTCAGCAAGGTGGGAAATTACCACCAGGGCCCTATGAAATTGAGCAGAGGACTGAAAGAAGGGCAAGAATCTCAAACTGTCTTTACTTCAGGGACAGAAGATCATTCCCAGAAAGGGAGTGGGAGGTAGGGCATTTACACACAGAAAGGAGAAGGGCCAAAATTTTGAAATAGAACGTGAAGAATTCATTGGACTTCCAAGGAATAATAGGCATGAATCTATCAACTTCTAATGTCACAGGATTGGAAGGCCCTTCAAAGCATTCCAGCAAAATTCCAATCCACTCTACAAATGACAAACATTTCTTAGGAGGGTGACATCCCTCTAGTTTAACACAGCATTGGGAAACCTCCAACCTTAGGAAATCAAGATTATGGAGGTGTGAGTGAAATTCAATTAAAGTTCAATTCATTTTCACTTTATCTTAGCCAAAAGGCCCAGAAGCGATCAATTCATTTTCAATTCAACAAATATCTATTGATTATCTACTATGTGCCAGATACTATAGGCACTGGACTGTAAGCATGAATAATATAGGCATGGCCCCTGCTCTGTGGATCTTAGAACCTAATGTGGAAGATGGATACATAAACATGCAAGTAGAATAGGGGAAGTAGAGTGTGCTGCTCAAACACAAAGTAGGGTACCTAATAGGAAAGCCAGATAGCTAAGAAGGCTTCTCACATGAGGCAGAGTCTAGGCTAGGGCTTGAGGAGTGTGAGGAATTAGCTGAATGTAAGGTAGAGGAGTTAGAGAAAACGGGTGCTTAAGGCTTCCCAGCTTTCAAAGTTCAGAGAGTTGCAAGAAGAAGGTGGAGTCTAGATCCTAAAGGGCTTTTCAAACACTGTTGAGTAGTGTGGACTTAGTTCCTGAGGCAATGGGACTCCTGTCAAAGGTTTTAAGTAGGAGAAGCGCCCTCTAGCCACGCTGGGGAAGAAGCTACAGTATCCAAGGTTGGCATGAAGGAGGCCAGAACACTCGGAGAAGACGGGATAGGAAGGCCTTCGTGGCCCAAAGGTTAGGGCCAAAAAATTAAAGCACTCTTCTATGACAGGATCGAGAGACAAATAAACGGATAAAGTTCAGAATGCTGTGGGAATGTCTTCTCCGTCCTCTCTCGCCTTTGTTGGGCAAACCAAAATCGCTTGCCCTCGGTTTGCCCCCTCACCGCGGAGTGTGGGAGGAGGACGGTTCCACGCTCTCTTCTCTATAGGAAAACTGTGAGGATCGAGATGAAACAAAGAATCGAAACAACCTCTCAAGAGGCTGCCCGATGTTACACATGATCCTTCGAGGGTACAGCGGCCTGCCCCACTTCTCCATCAGCCATCCCCAACCAGCCGCCTTTGCTATGGAAACAGCCCTCCCGCCCTCCTCAGCGCCTCCATTTCTTCAATGCACCCTGGAAATTGCAGTCCATCTCTGATTACCTTCCCGCGGTAAGAACCTACTCCACGTCCTTAAAGGACTACAAGTTCCAAAAGGCTGTGCGAAAGTGCCAGCGGTCTCTGGGGGATGTGGTCTTGACAGGGAGACAGAGGAACCCGCCGGCGGGCTGAAGGGTGAGGGAAAGGCGCCCCCTCATGGGCGGTCTCTTGGGCGGGACCCGGGTCACCATTGGCTACAGCGCACAGAGGAGGTGGGGTCAACGGAATGAGGCGCGGAGCTGTTCGCTGCTCCAGGTGCTGAGTCCGAGGGAGGCTCTGGACGCGGGAGCCACGGTCGCTACCGCCGTCGCTGCCGTGAGAGCTACTACCACCGGGAAGCCGGGGTCGTGAGGAGCCCGAAGGAGCTGAGTGTGCTGTCTAGAGCTGACTGCCCTTCCGCCTCCCTGAGGTCGGTTCTGCTGAATTTCGCTTTTGTTTTATTGGGGAGGGAATGGTCTGAGGGGTAGGGGGCCTGGGGAGTTGATGGGAACTGCACTCACCGCCCTGAAAACAGTCTGTCCCAGAGAACTGCTGACTGACTCCTCGCGGGCCTCCCTGTGGCCAGGAGCTTGAGCGCGGAGCCGATTGGGGTAGTGATTGTTTTACGGTGGAGGGGACGAGGGCTGGAGGACCACCTCAGCCCTCACCCCCTCTCCTCAGGGCGTTGAGAGCTCGGAGCCTCCCTCCCCCTGTGCCTGAAGTCGAGGCTGCTTGGATTAATAAGGGGAGGGAGTATTCTGGGATAAAAGGTTCGGAAGCAAGGAGACCCTTCCCCACAGTATCTCGGATGCTTGAGGTTACAGAGGGGGTCTGACTGTGATGGATGAGACCGCGGGATTCTTCCTCTGCTCTGACCCTCCTGGGTTTATTGAGGAAGGCTGTTTGGGATACCAGAATGACCCTTCCTGTGCCCACCCTTCTCCTGAAGCTTGGGGTTTTGTGAAGGAGGGCAAGATGCAGATGGAGACAGGGGACTCTCCGCTCCCACTTAGACCCGCCTAGATTATTGGGTGGGAGGGGATTGGGATATGAGAAGCGAAGGCCGGGAGACCCCTCCCCAGCTGGAGTCACCAGTAGAGGAAAGCACTGATAGATTATTGGGGTCCTCTGCATTGGGGGGGCATGTCTAAGGTAGAGTGGTTGGGAGTGAGGATACACTGGAGAGGGGGAGCAAATGGGATTGAGGGACCCCTCTCAACCTCTCCCCTCCCAGGCCTTATTTCTTAGGCCCGCTTTATCTGGACCTGGTCCAGGGGCCATAAGTGGAGAGGGCCTCCCTGCCCCGCCCCGCCCTGGGGACTGGGGGATCCTGTACCGCATAGGGGAGGCACCTAGGTAGGCACGTGCGGGCGGACTCCTTAAGCACCCGGGATTCTGGGCAGATGCCCCCCACTCCCGAGCCCATAGACCCTTGGGGCTGCTCCACTCCACGCGGGGTGTACCCCATTGGGGGTCACTGAGACCTGCGTCCTGGGCAAGCGGCAGCAGCTCCAGGCGTGGGCTTTCGCGCTCCGCCCCGGCATCCGCGGGAGGACAAAGCGGCAGCGGCCACACTGGTGGGCCTGCGCCAGGGGCTGAGCAGGGGGCGCGGCCAGGAGAGGGGGGGTTTCGGGCGGCGCCGGGAGCTTCAGCAGAAACGTGGCAGATGCCGGGAGGGAGACAAAGCGTGCTTGCTCCTCGCGGGCCGCGAGCCGAGATGGAAAATCCCAAGAGAGGCGGTGGCTGCTCCGAGGCAGGGCACTCAGCCCCACACCCTTCTTCCCCGCACCCCCCCCCCCCACCAGCGCTCATTCCCTCCCCCCCATCCCCGCTGCCAGCCCAGCGCCCAGGATACAGTGTGTGCAATGGCAACTAGGGTCCCTTCTGGGGGATGTTCAAGACCTGTGACCACGAGGACGTGGACAGGTGGGGAACTCTGCCTGGCAGGGAGGGGCCCAGGGTTCAGGACGCCTGAGTTGGCCAGGGTCTGAAGGGTCATCCTGGATGGACCCGGGTTGTTTGAGTGTTTGTGTCACAGTGTGTTTGCATAGGTGATTGTTTTAGCATGTATCAGAGTGTGAGTGAGTGTGAATATGTATGACTGAGTGAATGTGCCAATGTGTGCTCCAATGTTCATGTGTGTGTCAAAGTAAGCTTGTGCATCAGGCTGTGTGTGTGAGAGAGAAGAGGAACCACTTACTGCTGGCCTTGGATGTTGGGATTAGGGATGGGAGCAGTTCCTTCTACTCTCAAACTACAGTAATGACCTAAGATCCAAGTGAATGTCCTTAGGGTAGAGGTAACTTCAGACCACCTTGGGCCTAGCCTGAATGCCTGGGTGTGACCCAGAAAGTGGGACCTCAACAACTATGTGGAGCCTTCTTCAGCCCTTCTGGAGTCTTGGGTCTGAACTTAACATCCTCACAGAGCCCTACCCTTCCCATCCCTCTGAATATTCAAGCTGTCTTGAGCACCAGAATTCTGCACTCACCACCACGACAGGCTGCCAAGTGAGACTAAGGGGGGAGGGGGAGGCAACTGAGTCCTTTAAGACATGAGTACAAGATTCCATGGCAAGGCAACTTTTGTCACTTTGGCTTCCATGTCTAGAAAGACCCTGGGGCTAGAGTTGCTGATTAATGACAGGTAGCCTCTCAGTAACACCAGATACATTCACAGAGAAGGCATGAGTGGGACAGAGTTATCATTATGGGTAGGCTCCCCTATCTGATGAGAATGGCCCTCCCAACCCTGCCTACTCCCAGCAAATAACCTCAATTTAATAGCACTTTTATGTCAAAGGTGCTATGTGGCTTTGAGATAACCCCCACCCGAAACTCTTCTTCTCAGTGGAACCACAGGAAGAACAGTTACCAGACAGTGGAGCCACCACCCAGACCAGTCCTGCCTGGACCAGTCTCCACAAGTACCCTCTGCCAGTATCTACAGCGACCTCTGCTGGGCAGAAGTTAAACCAAGCTGAAATTTGGCAACTAAGATTCCCTCCCCGCCCCCATGGTGTGGAGGCTCAGGATGGGTGTGGGTGAAAACTACAAACCCTTTTATTTGGGGATCCCTGTCTACCTTTGGGGTCTTAAGTTAATGTTCTTGTCTGCAAGCTAGCTCAAGCAATAGGACTGCCACTGTTTTCACCCATATGGGTGAAATGGCCTTTGTTCAAGTTTCCATCCAGATGGGGTTGGGCATCAAACCCATTTATGAGGAAAATGCATGGAAAACATTTATCAAATCATGGAGTAGGTTAAGCATCTTTCCTATTTCTTCCTCTCCCTCTAAGATTTTTTTTTTCTTTTTCACTTTTATCCTCTTCCTTATAATTAATTAGTTAATCATATATTTTTCAAACATAAGCTTTCTTTGCTAGTCAACAATGTTGCCCATAAAATACAGATATCAGGAGTCTATTACTGAATGCAAAGAGCTGGCAAACACTAGCTCTTCCAGGCCTAATGATGAGAGTAGGGGAGGTGGATGAGATGAGCTCAGTGTTAAATGCCCACCCAGTGACAAGTGTCTTCTGGAGTTGTTGTGAAGGAATTTGATGCAGCCATAAAATCCTCAAAGGAAAGGAGATATTTAAATACCTGATATTGTTCTTACTTTGGCATCCATCTGATTTGCATTGAACTACATGACTCAGTATCATAAAGTAAAAATAAGACTTAGTATTTTCCTTGCCTCTTAAGGTAACTGCATATGTATGTTGTGTTCTTTTGCATTGGAGAATGAAGAGCTAAATTGCCTCATAAATTGAACCACCTGCTTATTCTAATTACAGAATGGCACTCAACATCACCTACAGGCAGTAACATTATTTTTTGTTTCTTTTAATTCATACCTGAATCTCTTTGTCTTGTAAAACCTTTTTTTATGCTCATACATTTATTACTTTCTCTTGAAGTTAATCAAGAATGTTTAATCCTTGTACCGAAGCCAAACAAATTAAATATCAGCAGATACAGGAAGATGTGGGTGGCATTTCTGTTCTTCTTGAGCTCAAAAAAAAAAAAACAAAGAAAACCCCCAATTCTTGGAGTTTATAAGGGAGAAGGAAAAGGCCTGAAGATTTAGTCAATCTTATGGGTGGACTTAACCAGTTTCTGAGATGTTCCTCAGGGCTGGTCATATTAAAGAATGTGAGCATGCATGCAAAAGTGGCATGCATGCTGGAATGATACTGTAGCCCTTGTGATTCCTAAACCTCCACTATAGTGCAGCCTTTCTGGGAAAATCCCACAAGTCCCTCCTGGTCCCTCAGGCAACCAGCAGTCTCTAAGGAGCAGAGCTGTCCAAGGTTCTGCAGCACTCGCCTCAGCCCCACTAGAGAGAAGGGAGGATTTTATAGCGTGGAGCAGAAGCATGTGCTGAGGACTAGACTACAGGCTCTGTGAGGATTTGCCCAAAGTTCATCACAGAATGGAATAGGAGGAAATGGAGCTGTAGAGGTTTTTATTGCATCACTTCCAATGAACTCAATGGCAATCCCTGTTTAAAGAATTATGAGCTAATAATAAGAAGAAACATCTGATTCAGGCTCTTCATATGTAAGACTGCATTTAATCCTCACAGTCCTGTGAGGTAGGTGGTGATTTTATATCCACTCTCAAGGTGAAGAATTGCAGCTTTGAAAGGAAAGGGGCTTGCTCATGCCACACAGGTCAGAGGGACAGAGTTTAGGTTCCAGCCTGGATCTCTTAAACTCCAGATGCTCCTCCTTATCACTATTTATTTAATATGGCTATTGTAGAAACAAAATTGAAGTATTGGATTGTCCTACATGAAAATCAAACCAAATTTTAGAGGAATGGAATTGGGAGACAACTAAGATTCAGACATAAACCACATGAAGTCCTTTCACATTTATCAAGGATTATTATTACCACATACTTTAGATATTATCCTGACAAAAGGCTTGTTACCTGAACTTGATTACCAAAAAAGGGGAAAGAGGAGTATAATAACCTTCAAGGCTAGAAGCCCAGGGTTTTCTTTCCAGAGTGGAACAATTTCACAGGAAGACAAGCTGTAACGGCAACAAAATGTGTTTTAATAATCTGCAAGAATGGGGGGGATGGAAATGAGGAAGCTGTTATTATTTGACAAACTAGATATAGAGCCAAAAAAGGAAGGCTTATCTTTATTTGCTAGCATCCTGTTCCAATTCTGAGGACACTTGGATATTGTTAAGAGGCTTCTTTCACCTATTTTCACTCTCATATTTTCACAGAAATGCCTCTAACACCAAAATAAAACTTTTCACTGTTTTGAGCCTTGACTAATCTCAGGGAAGCATCACATTCCTGCCCTCATCACAGTCAATATTCTGTCTTAACATGTGGCTGCAAGACTCATAGACGTGGGCAGGTTTGGGGCTTGATGGACTTCAAGTCACGTGTCCTCCAGTCCTTCCAGGGTGACAATGCCAACTGCACCAATCTTGTGTCACAAATAAAGGTCCTGTGCCTGAGAACTCCCCGTTCAATAGCTATAGGTTTGCGTGTCTAAAGAGAGTAGAGAGGAATAGACAAGCTTTTTGTCCCTCACCCTAGAATTCAATCTGCATAACATGCAAATAGGGGAACTGGCTTTTTAAGAAAATGTCTCCCATCAAGTTGGGCCTCCAATCCATTTAGAGTAATTCCTTCCCCTTCTAGGTTAGGGATTTGCAGGACTCTGACGCATGGAGCAAAGGCTGCTGTTGCTTTTCTCGAGGGCAGTTGGAGGCCAGGACCCAGCTCCCCATCTGGATCTGCTCTGACTCATATGACTGCAGACAGATTTGATTGTTTTCTTATTTAGAGCCATTAATTAGCTCTCCTTCACATCAGAACAGCATGTAATAAGAGGGAGGCCGTATATGGGGGTCCCTAAGCAGCCATACCTACAGCTGAACACCATCTCCTTGGCTAACAGGATCAGGAAATGTTTTTTAATCCTGACTATAACCCTTTCAAAAGCTTAGATTGTCAAGATTTTAAGCCAATGTGAGAAAGGAAATAAAAGTATAATTAATTGCTAAGGCTGCTATATTTATGCTGGCAAAAACTGGGAGGCCCAGGGGTCCCTCGAAGAACTGGATTTTCATTTCTTCTTGTGCCTGCGATGTGTCAGGTACAGAGCTGGGTACAGAGAACACAATCCCACTTGGGGTAAGCCCTGTCATATAGAAGATTATATATGTCGCTTGAGTTATAACACATATCTCTACTGGGCAATGCTATTCTAGAGTACTTCCATTTAGGAGAAAATTTTCTTTACAAACTGAGTCATTTAGTGAAGTAGATTTTGGAATCAGTCAGTCGGAGATGAATCCTGACTCTACTGTTTGGGTTGTGTGGCCTTGGGCAAACTGATAAATCTCTCTGTGCTTTTGTTTCCTTACCTGTAAAATGAGGATAATAACAGAGCCTACCTCCTCAGTTATGGGCTAAATCATTTAGGACAGTGACTGTTACATAGTGAGTGCTCAATTAATTTTAGCTGTTGTTATTATCAGAAGGGACTTACAGAATCTTAGAAGATAGGAGCAACAGGAAGGAGAACAATTTTCAGATAAATCAAGCAAAACATTTACTGATAGTTAAAACATAGTTGAAAACACTTGCTAAGTTTAAGCTCATGAATTTCCTTTATGTGGCCCCAATTTTCTAGCAAATAAAGATACTGAGGAAAGATTTCAAGCCATTTACATTAGCACACAATAAATTTGTTTATGACTAGATGGTGCTTGTAACAGATGACCCAAGAGCTCTAAGTCTCTTTGATTCCAAGATTCCTCAGGGAAATGTGAGCCTTGTGCTATAAGTCGGCTGACCAGTTGTACCATTTTAAATGGGACACAAAACAACTACTATCCCATTTCAAACAGTACGTATGGTCAGCCTAGTATCACTGGGCTAAATTCAAGTTGTCAGTAGCCTGACCATATGTACCGTTTTAAACCAAACAGTACTGTTGTTTTCTGTCCTGTTTAAAATGGTATGTCTGGTCATACTAGCTCTGGGAGAAAGATATTGATAGGAGTCGGACGTATATGAGGTCGAAGTAGCTTAGCTACCTGTTAGCCTTAGGACACTGAATCTCAGTTTCCTTTTCTGTAAATTGGAGATAGCACCACCTCTGCTGCAGGTTGTGGTGAGAATAAATTAATGTAAATAAAACACCCAGTACAGAGTAGGTACTAAAAAACAGTAGCCTTGACTAAATAGATTTCAGGTGTTCTTTAATAGAGAACTCTGCTCCTTCTTAGAGAATTTCCTATCCAGAATCTCCATTGTCTTCTCTATACTTCCACTGCTTCATTCCCCACCCTTGCTTGGTCCCTGAGGAGATTGAAAGGACAGTTTCATCTGTGTTTACATCAAAATGCAGGATCTCAGTAAATCTGGGCCCACCACACAATCTGTCATGCTCTTTTCTCTGTTCCATTAACACACAAAAGGTTCTTTTCCTGGATGATGAGGCAAGCAGATAAATGGGCATTGTTCTACATCATGTTTATCCTGGAGTTCTGACATTCTGACCTATGTTTAGAGCATTTTGCATGCAGCTTTGCTTTAAAAATAAAGGGATATAAATCTGGAAATTATAGCCCAAGGAGACCAGAACAGGTCTCCTAGAACAGGCCATAGGTCTATTCATTTCACAGATCTGAGGGAGCACATTGTCACTTCCTTGACCATCTTTCTCTCCTAAAAGTTTGCCTTCTGGACCAAAAATATATATGTCAAGCTCAGTGAAGACTTCTGTTAACAGAGCATGTTGGCCTCTAGAGAAAACATTCAATCAAACTAGTCTCACAGGAAGTGGGGGATCCCTGGAAGTGTATTGTCAGAAGAGGAACACAGATGTCCTGGGTCAAAGTGAGGTGGGAAAGAGCCCGGAGGTAGGCTGACCCTTGGTTCTGTTGAGAGGTCTCTGACTTTCGGAGGTTAGGATCCAGTCTTGAAATGCATTTGTCTCACTTTTCCCTCTTTTGTTCACTCAACAAATACTGAATGGTGCATAGTTGGGTGGAGGTGGGGTTGAGAAACCTTGCTCTGGAGGAACCCAGGGTTTGGCTGGGGAGAGGGGAGATGCCCATGTGCTATGTGAACATGAGAAGACTTTTTCTGTAAGGGAGGAGACAGAAGGCTTGGCCCTTGGGCTGAAGGCTTTTCTCTGTGCTCTGGGAAGCAGGCATTATCATCCTTTGGTCCATGATTCCCCAGAGACACGCCTGAGTGGCTGTCTCCCAGGGTGGTTGCTACGAGGGTCTGAGCTGGACTCATTGCAAATCTCATAGACCTTTATGGATGCAGCACCTGTCAGTTAGTGCCCCCCTTCCATACAGAAAGCTTGTTTCACAAAATGAGATTTTTCTGAACTTGCCATCTTAAATTCATTCTGCTTATTTCTCTGTATACTGAAGAGACTAGAAACCAAACCCCATTCTCCTTTGGTTGGTTAGAAGGAAAATCTATCTGACCAATCTCTCCTGACCACCAGATTTCTCTCCATTGCCATGCTTCTAATAACAATGGAAAATAAAGTTAGGATGGAGAGGGATGTAATTGTGGCACTTCTTCCAAGAGGCACCTTCAGTTCTGTGAAAGATGTGAGGCAACTTTCTTAGATATGCGAGTCCCTTGATAAGCCAAGGAGGAGTTTTGATGTACAAGCTGATAGAAAATGAAAGAGATCATGATGCCACACTGTTTTCTCTGGAAAGTCATGCTAGAGTTCCAGATGCCCCCCGTAGTTCTGGAAGGATACATATAATATATGGGTTGGCAAGGCCATACAGATTTTGACAAGGTGTTTCACAGTAAATCCCTAGTGATTATAAATACATTACTAATGAGAAATGACAAACAGATGGTAATAGAATGTTAAGGGCCTATCTAGCCATTGACCCCATTTATTTATTTATTTTTTTAAGATTCATTTTTATTGTTTTTGATATAGACAGACAGACAGCGAGAAGGGGGAGAGCCCAGAGCAGTCTCCATAGTTGTACATCATTAGTTTTCAATATAGTTTCACTCCACAGGTGGGCACGGGGCTGCACAGGGCAGGAACAGGGCTGGGGGCCTCCTGTATGGGAGGCATGCCCCTGCTGGGGGCTTTCTACATAGAAAGCATGCCCAGGGCAAGAGCCAAACCTGAGGCCTTTCACATGGGAAGCTCACCCCATTGAGAACCGGACTGGGGGCACATCCCAGTTCAGCATAAGGGTCTGCACGGGCTGAGGCCAAAACATGATCCTTGAACCCCGGGGCTGCAAGACGAGCGCTCAACCCGCTGAGCCATCCTGGCATCCCCCCACCCCACACACTTATAATTAATATATGACAGCACACATAATACAACAGGGTGGAACAGTGACTTTTGAAGAATAAAATCAAATTGGAAAATAATAATAATAATAAAAGACACAGGTATTTAGAATGGTTGGGCATCAGAAAATAGAGCTTGGTTACTTCAGAGCAGTGTTACTAGCCAGGTTACTTTTACCTGATCATTCTGAACCCAAGGCTCTGACATGTAAATTCTTAGAGTTTCCTGTTATCAGTCCCCAGTACTGGGCCTGGCACATAGTAGGTACTCAGCAGGTGTTCACAGCTTTCTCATGTACCTGGCACCTACTCAGTGTTAAGCCCTGTGCATAGGCATTAGAGAGGTGGAAGTAATTAGACACAGTCCCTGTCCTTGGGGGTTCTGTCAGTTTGAACATGGCCACCTGATGATGTTCTATTCGAGATGTTTCCTCATACCCATGAAATAATGTAACCCTGCAGGTGAGCCAAATGAGGATTTTATAAATTCTGCCAGCCTTATCTCCCATCAAGTCTGAGCAGGTCCAGCTGTGAATCTGAGATAGCAGCATGAAGGCAAAGCGGGCAGAGGCCGGTGTATTTCAGAAACTTATTTATTGCACACATTCAGTGAAAATGTTTTTCCTTTACTTGCTTCATTTGAAAGACCCACTCTTGAGGCCTTTTGTCTGCAATTAGGGCATGCTGTCACAAAGGGCACCTTGAAGCAGTGTGGTCCAAACAGCCATGCTCCCCAGGTGTGGATGCTGAGCAAAGTACAATTTTTCGGTTGTTAACCTTCAGAAGAACATAATTTTTAAAATGCTTAATCATAAAAGGATTGTACATTTAATTGGACCATGCCACTGTAACCTATGTGTAGAGAGCGGAGAGGTATGAATGCATCAACATTCTATTAACAAAATCCATGTGCACCTACTGCAGACTGTACAAAGAACACCACAAAGTCCCTGCCTTTACGTACTCACTGCTGTGAGGAGGACAAACACAGACAGATAATTCCAGTGCAGTGAGATAAATGGTATAGTGGGAGGATGAGCAGAGAGCACTGGAAGCACAGAAGAGGAGTGATTAACTTTGATGGGGGAAATACACATGCATATGTAGAGTCCAGACTTTAACAACTGAGTCAGAGTATATACTCTAGCACATGTAGAAGGAGGAAAGCAAATTGGTTGGAATATTTTGAGACAGTGTAGGAAGTTGGGATTAGCCTGTGAGTTATCTTGGATTATATGTAAATACATGTATGGGTCTCAGTTTCCTCAACTGTGTCCCAAGGGATTGGTAATGGCCATCCTGACCATAGGCCGGGAGCAGCATGGATATTAGAGTGATGACCTTGATCACCAATGGCCAGGATTGTCCCAAGGCTTCCTTGGAACCTGCTTGTCTAGATTCTGTGATGCTACTTCTTTGTTCTGGTTGAAATGTTCTAAGGTTGGGGAAGCCGGGATGGATCAGTGGGTTAAGTGCTCACTTTGCAGCCCTGGGGACTGAGGATCGAATCCCAGCCCCGGCCCGTGCGGACCCATATGCTGAACTAGGGAGTGCCCCCAGTTCAGTTCTCACCAGGGTGAGACCCCGGCCCAGTTCCTGCCCTCTGCAGCCCCGCGCCCACCTGTGGAATGAAACTATGTGGAAAAACCAATGATGTGCAACTATGGAGACTGTTCTGGGCCCTCTCCCTTCTCTCTGTCTCTGTATCTCTCTCTCTCTCTCTATCTCTCTGTGAAAAATAATAAAAATAAATTTTTAAAGAAATGTTGTAAGGCATCTAGAGGATCAGCCAAAATGCTGACCCCAGAGGAACTTGGTGCTTGGGAGGTGTCCAGTGAAAGTTATCTAGCTCTCCCAAGTCACTGTTTGGCTTCACCACCCTTCCCAGAATCCAGCTGGCCCCCTCAAAGCTCTACCATTTCATGTACTGCCCTGCCCCTTCTCACCAGAGAGTCTTCTGACCTGTGGCCTGTCCCTGAGGCCACTCTACAGAAAGCCTGGGCTCTGTTAGGCAGAGGACCTCTAACAGCAGGCAAGCCCCACCCCTGCCTCTCATGCCCTCCAGAAGATAAAGCCCTGTGGCAATTGTTTTGCCATATATACGTGTATGAAATCATCACATTGTATCTTTAACCTTACATGTGTGATATGTCAATAATATCTCAATAAAGCCAGGCAAGGGGGGAGAAAAGAAAAGCCCTACTTGGCCTGTGTCTCTCTCTAGAGACCTTCTTGGGCCCTCGCCAGCTGTCCTCCCCAGCCAGCCCCACCTGGCCTTTCCCAGGACCCAGCCCTCCCCTGTCTGTCTGTGAGGGTGGCAGTGCCTTCCTAAGAACTGGCACCTCTGTGTTAGGGAGCACAAAGGAGCAACTATCTTGCATAAATGAAAATAAAAGCAGAGTGTTTAGATTTAAACAAAGTCATTTAAAGCTTTTAATTGCCCCATAGAGTTTTAATCTACACTACATTAGAGCAATACCTGCTTAAGAGAGTAGACAATTGGAGGCACTCAAAGAATCTTCACTGAAATTCCATTTACAAATATTAAAAGCTTATTTTAAAACCATTCATGGGGATGCCAGGATGGCTCAGCAGGTTAAGCGCTCACCTTGCAGCCCCAGGGTCCAAGGATCAAATCCTGGCCCCAGCGCATGCAGACCCATATGCTGAACTGGGGCATAGCCCCAGTTTAGTTCTCACCAGGGTGAGCTTCCCATGTGAGAGCTGTCCCCCACCTCCCTGGTTCACGACCAGCTCGTGGAGGTGTGCCTCCCATGCAGGAGGTCTCCTGCCCAGTTCCCACCCTGCACAATCCCCTACCCACTTGTGTGGAATGAAACTATGTGAAAACTGATGATGTACAACTGTGGAGACTGCTCTGGGCCCTCCCCATTCTCTCTGTCTCTGTCTCTCTCTCTGTCAAAAGCAATAAAATAAATCTTAAAACAAAACAAAACAATTTATGTGCCCAGAATTTTCACCTGAGACTGACAGGCAGGCCCTGAACCACCTGTCTAGGTGAGAGGTAGGACTTAGTCAACTCCAGTCGATCAATCCCCTCCCCCCTCCCCCTCTACTCTGGTTCCTCAGCCTTGGGACACTTTCTTTGCAGAAAGCTCATCCCTGCCAGCTGTGACCAGTCTGTTCAGGCTGCTTTTCTCAACCAGGGCCAGCAGGCATCTCATCCTAGAGCTTCCCCAGGTGGTAGTGATGACACTTCCTGCTTTGCCCCCTCACTATTGCCTAACACACACCCACTCTGGCTAGGGCTTCAGTGGTCCCTTCAATCTCACAGGAAGCACCAGGGCACCTCCTGGGTGGGAGTAGCCCTCAGCTGTCCTGCTCCAGCTATGTAGGACTCCCTTCCCAGAGTGAGCAAACAAAGAAAAATCAACAAAGGGCCTTTAAAACCATTCTGCAGAGAATGTTACCTCCTCCAAAGAAGATGAGAAGGGCCCAGCTGAGATAAGCAGAGCTGCTTAGAAACCAGACTCAGATACAAATTAAAACATTCATTGGAAGCAATAGAATGAGGATCAGTGGAGAAACAAGATGTCTCTCTTGCAAATCACTGAAGAAGATAAAAGAAGTCATCAGCTATGATTCAAAGGTCAGAAAAGAAAGGAAATGCAAAAACCATAAAACAAGATGGTAGGAGGCCACCTGAAATGGTTTTGACAATAAATGTAAGTATTTAACATTACCTTGTTATAAGACAAAGTTTCTCAGATTAAAGTAATACAAGAGACTCACCGAAAATAAAACAACTCTAGGGGAGGCAAAGCTATACCAGGTAAGTGCAAACAAAAGAAAAAGCATGAGTGGCTACAGCAAACAAAGCAGGATTTAAGGCAATGAGTAGGATAATAAGGGTGATTTTATATTCATAGGAGCAATTGTGAAAGCATGACTGTTCTGAACATTTGTATACTCAGTATTTTAGGATCAAAATACTTGAAGCAAAACCTGTTACCTTAGAAATACAGGATGAAAACAGTAAATGTGCATACTCCCCTCAGTACCTAACATCAAGTAGCCAGAACATATGTAACAGAAATGAGTAACATAATGAAGAAGATTAAAAGGTGTGCGCTGAACCTGGTACCAGTTTGAATGATGATTGCCATGTTTTAAAAGACCATCATAGACTGGTGCTTGTGATATAAATGTTAAATTGAGTATACACTTATACATACAGCATAAGTTTGAATTTTAAATCCCCAAACCACTAAAAACCCTCTGAAACCCACTGAAAGAAAACAGACCAAAATGTTAATGTTTGGTGTGTTTAAAAAGGTTGGAATTTAGGTATTAAAATTTTTTTCTTTCCATTTTTTTCCCAAATATTCTTTAATGATCACATATTATTCTATGACCTTAAAGAAATGAAATTTTTAAAAAAGAATAAAACTTATCTCCATAGCATAGGATTTAATTATTTTCAAGATTTGGGTAAAATTTAACAAATAAGAGCAGCAGACAGGAATCCTTGCAGTCCCTCCTATTTTCTGATGCCACTCCCTCCTAGAAACCCTCTGCTTCTCTGCCCTGGGACACTGTTTTCCCAACTCAGCTCCCATCTCTTCTACTGTGCCCTTTTTACCCTTCCATCCTCTACTAGCAGCTCAAATGTGGTTGGCCCAAGACAGACCCCAGTCCCCTTACTTTACCCCTCTGCCCTGTGACCTCAGCTACTCTTACAGAGGGACTCAGTTCCCCTATATATGGCAAGGAGCTCCAAACTTATCACAGAGTTCCAAAGGCATATTCGTACATCAGCCTACAGACCTCATGTCACCTCATAGATGTGGGGCAGACCCAGTGGACATGTCTGTGAAAAGATGGTCAGTGAAGCCCCCCTGAGCACAGGATGGTGGGGCACAGGGATTGAGGGTGAGGCAGGATGCCCCAGAGAGTGGTGATGAGATCAGCTAGGTATCCATAGATGTAGAAGGAGGTTCCCATGAAAGAATCAGAATAAATCATCGCCTTGAGCATGGCTGTCCATTTGAAAACAAAACCGATGGCTCTGACTTATGGGACTATGAATTATGATTATGACAGTAATCATAAAAACAACAAAGTGAAATTTAAAATCCAGGCCCAGGATGCCTTGGCCCTTGCAATGCTTATTCTGGGTCTCCCAAAGGCCCCTCTGCCTACCACATACAGCCCGCTGCCAGTTCAGTGGACAGACTGTGCTCTACTGCTGAGATTTGCTGGTCAGTGGTTTCTGGTCAGACCTCCTGACTTTTCAGGGCAGAGCAGAAAGTCTATAAATACCCTAAAGTCTTTAATCTACCAGGAAAAAGAGTGAGGGTTAAGATCAGGTTTTAGCCTACTGATGTGGTATGTTAATTTAAAGGTATAGTTTCTTATGAAAACGACAAAAATAAACTTAATTACTAATTCTAAACATATATTCTTATCAATTTCAGCTCTAAGTAATACTCTCATTTGAAAGTAAATTACTTTAAGAGAGCTTTCTAAAGTTATCACATATAATTTCTCTTTCATTCCTAGGCCTAGATTGTTATCCAGTTACCATTTTATTTTGAAAGGCAAACATGTATGAGAGCACTTTGGTGAAAGGGTTTCATGAAATACTATGCAGCTATCTGGTTTTGAAGAAGAAACATTGCTAAGTAATCTCTAGCAAGTCACTTGACTTTTCTAATTCACAACAGCCTCTTCTTAAAAATGAAGAAAATAATGCCTACCATAAAATATGGTTGCACAGGGAATTGTTTTCTTACATGAAGTGCCCACTACAGTGTCCATTTTGCTACAGGAGCTCAGTAAACATAGCAGTTATTATTATCCTCAGATCAAACAGTGGTTTTCAGCCTCCCTGCCCCTGCCCATGCCCATAATGAATGAGAGTCCATGTGGGAAATACTCCCAATTTTCCACAAATCCCAGCAGTACAGCTCTATCTCCACATCCTTTCTTCTCCTGACTCAAGAAACATCAGAAGGCAGATGACTGAAATTGAAGTGATTATAGAAAAAGTCCCTAAAATCTGTTTTTTAGGTAAATTAGTCCCAAACTTGATTACTTTATCATCAGTAACAAATAAATGGGGATGCACCAATCTCTAAAAGATAAGTCCTAGTTAATTGAGAACCTAGTTTCTCAGAACCAGCCATGTCATAACTTCTGGGGTCAGAAGCCCTAATGTCCCCCACAACATGTGAGACCTAGGGGCTTGTCTCCTTGTTCCAATCAGACTCTAAAGTAACTGGGGATCTAGGGCCACATTTCATACTTCCCCAGACCCCATCCTCTCCTTGGTGTTGTTCCTTGCCTTTAGCTGACAGTTAATAAATGTTTCATGAATAAATGCATCTGAATTCTGGCTTCACTTTGCACCTCCCTGCACTGGGACTAGCAAATGTACATTATGAGCCAAAATCAGGTCAGAAGCAGACCCTGCTTCCAGCAATAATGTGCATAGAAGGCAAATGATTAAATAATGCACATCTATCCTCTTGACACAATATTCTGCAGCCATTTGGAGAAATGCTTTCGAAGACTCAAAGGCCACATGGAGACGCATCTAACATTAATTGAATAAATAGACCATAAAGAGTGCCCTGGTCCAGCCATCACATATATGGCCCCAGAGCGAAGGGGAAAACCAAACAAAATTTGTTGCTAAAAGAGGGGCATGATTTTGCCTGATGTGTTTCCAAATTTTATATTGTTTGTTTTTTTACAATGAGCAGTGGGGTGATTGGAGTGAAAATGCCCCCAACATTACAATAGAAATTAGCCCAGGGCTTCTGCATGGCATGTGGCCAAACTCAATGTGCTGAACTCAAAACAAGGACTGAGGAGTTGGACCAGGGAAAGGGTGGGTAAGCCAGAGTTCATTCAGGAACGAAATGTGGACTTGACCCAAAATGGCTATCATGCTCAGCCTCAGAGTCTAAATTAATCCTCTTTTTAGTTGATTGACATCTATGAAATTGATTCTTGCCACAAAATCCCAACCCATGGCCCAGGCATTGCAGTCAATAAAAAGTATGACTGGGGAGGCAGTAGAAAGCATCTACAACAAATCTTCACAGAGGGACACCAGGGTGGGCTTTGCCAAGGTCTATGTGTTATCTCTGGAAAATGTCCTTATGCATTCCTAGAATGAAAGAGATGGGGACAGAAAGAGAAGAGGGATAGGCTCTCATGCAGCCAGGACTGGTGCCTGGCTCTGGCAGCCCGTTACACAGACTTTTATCCCAAATGTAGTGTCTAGCAGGTGGATTGACTGAACTCAGCCCACAGTATCCAGCAGGAAAGCAGACAGGCCTTGGCTTTGCCCACGTTGGAGCCCAGATCACCAGTAACACAGTCCTGGGGTTTCCATAAACCCTACTTTGGGGTACCTGGGGGCCAGGACCAAATCCAGACCATAACCCTGCGGTGACCTAGACCCTCATTCACATCTACCTCTCTCCTCCAGGCAGGAACCAAATCTGACCTCTCACCCCTAGTCCAGGCTCAGGCACAGATGAAGGGCTCTCTGACATAGGGACCTCATGGACTGCTTTTTGTAAGCCTCACAGGGTCACTCTTTCATCTCTTTCCAT